>LS597322.1:184222-194274 GCA_900490775.1 Pristionchus maxplancki
CGCTAAGCCCCGCCCCCTACCCTCACCAGGGGACGTTCACAAAATTTGGATCCTACGCTGAAAAAATGTCCCTATGGGTGATTTTTAATGCAGATCCCGAATATCGACTTTAGGAACCCGTATCTCTAACCGCATTCAACGGGGGAGGGTAGTGAGAGTGAGGGTAGGGGGCGGGGCTTAGCGGTTGCGCAACGTGCGCAACCGCTTACCAAAAGTTCGGAATATATTCTAGGATGGTTTTGGGCCTTGCCTGCACAAGAAATAGACCTTTGAAAAAATCTCTTTTGGAATGGTACACCTCCAAAGACGACCCATGGGAAAAAGTGACTTTTTTTACACCAAAAAATTAAATGTCCACCGATCAACACCAAACTTTCAGGATCTGTTGGGGTCACCGTAAGGATCATTTTGACGCTTTGCACGAGTCTCTAGCACGCCTGAGAGCTGAGCTACGAGTTTGCAGCAGAGCTGCAGATGCGGAAAAAAATCGCAGCAACTTGAAATTTTTTTCCAGAGTAGTCCATACTAAGACCTTCAACTTCAGAAATTTTTGTAAGCAATGAAACGTTCTCCTTAGCAGTAGAATTTTTCGAAAAAGTGCTTTTTGATTGCGTCATCACTACGCAATAACCAGAAATTTTCGTAACACCGCAATTCACGGTTGTATTCCCAGACGGATTACCTATCTTCACTCCAAAAATTGGGGGCATGACAAATGGGCAACGACATTTGGGCAACGGGCCATAACTCTCGTCAAACTTGACATAATCACTCAAGAAAATTTCCGCTGAGTGTGTCAAATGTTAGCTACGCAACCCACCCGGTTTCAGGTCTCTAACTTTATTTTGAAATTTGTGTGCAAACACGTTTAAACACGGTTTTGTAACTTTTAACCTAGCTCAATCGATTGCTCTTGAGATTTGCCGTCGAATGAGCTATCTAACAACTTTTAGATGCAACTCTGAAGCGAGTTATGTTGATTTGCGCAAGCTCGTTGCCCAAATGTCGTTGCCCAGTTGTCATGCCCCCCAAAAATTAGCTCAATACCTGTCGTGGTTAAAAAATTACAGCGAAAAAACAAAGTGACCGAATACTTTCCGGCGCTACTGTATGATTCTAATTTCATCTGCAATGTTGACAAAACAGCGAGAAACTATCGTGAAAACATATGGAAAGTTATTTTATGTCGAAAACGCATCATTTGAGGAAGAAAAAAGTTGGCAAAAGATTGACGTTGGGGGGGGGGGCGGATTCGAACATGCCTCGACGATTGCGTGCTAGTTTTTCGCGAAAAAGTGATGGTCTGGTACCTCCCATGATATCGTGATATTTTTTATTAAATTCTCCATACAATTTCACACCGCAACTAAATTTTCTAGGAGGGAAAAATGATTGGAACATGACGAAAAAAATATTGAAAATTTTGAATCGGCAATTTTTCGACATTTTCTTGCTTTTCTCGAAAAGTTGAAGTGCAAAATCTTCGAAAACTTAACTTTTCATGCTCTATCAAATGGCGTAAGCATGTGGGGGTAAAATGATGATGAAAATTTTCGATCTCAAAGATCAACTTTTGGGTCCGAATGTTTGGCTGAAGTGTATCACACCCCTAGGGGGTCTAACCACAAAATTTGAACCTCCGGAGACCATTTTGAGCTGGTGTGCCACTTCCCCTCCCGATTTCGACGTTCTTAGGCGGACCGCGTTTTAAACTAGCTTTGAATGCAACCTTAACACAATACTAGATAGATATTTGAATAACATTAATCTGCGTTTAGACGAGTATCGGACATGATTACGCTAAAAATGTACTTAGTAAACATCCCACAGTGAACTAGTGTTGTTTCATTCTTCAATTATTCCCAAATACTTTTGATTCCCTCTGATTCGCGGTTTGATTCTGAGAATACAGGATTCTTCGAGCTTTAAAATCTACCTCTTTTAAGTGAAAATCAGAGTGTATTGTCTCAATGCGCCTATGCATAATGTAATGCTCAAAAAAATTCAGAGGTCTAGATCATTTTTGATACAAATGTCGTACTGCCCCTCACAGTGAGGGCCTCACTAGTATCTCACGCGTTTCACCTAAGGATTCACTCAAAAGGGCGATACCATTGCACATCGAAAAATGCTCCACCCGCGATATCTTTAGTTTTCGATGTTCATCTAGGGGAACCTCCTGAGAGAATTAGAGACCCAGAGGATCATTCTTCATTTTTCCAGGAGAACATGTCAAAGTCTGTCTTCGAGGCCTTGTTTAAGATTAGTAGCTCCTCTCAATGAAAAGATAAGTGGCACATCCCAGGGAATGAAATGTAGCATTTTTCATGCTCTTCAAGATAGAATCGGTTGAAATTGAATTTTTGCAAATTTACGACCGCCCTGATTGAACACATTTGCGAGAAATGGGAACTTTCCAAATTTTAGCTAGATCGATTAGGCTCGTCAAATGCTTTCGATTGGTATATTGTATGCATATTGAAAAACTACAACAAAATGGTGAAAACATAAGAAAACACGTTTTTGCAACCCAAGAATTCGAAGATGAAGAAGGAGGCAAAACAGACGGGTGACCACCTTTGATCTACCCTCTTCTCTGCTCTGTCCCTCCTATTGATCATGGACGAGAGGCGAGAGACCAGGCGAAAACGAGAGACACGAGAGACACAGAGACGGGCAAAGCAGAAAGGAAAGCATACATTTTTGTACCATCCGGGCCGGTTTTGGACCACTGAATATTTTTCCATTTTCAGACCACATGATGACGCCAAATTTCGGGTCCAATCCGGTCACATTTATAATTTTTGCATATTAAATTCAAATTTTAATATTTTTGTAGTTTGTAAGAATGTAAATATATAATATTGAAACTGGAAATCAAAGTTTAGTGTAGTAAGTAACTGTTGCGCACTTCAGGAGCGATATTTTTCTTCAAAATTACCGCTAAAAGTGATAAAGCAGTGGATCAACCGGCTAAGGGCATTCCCGGTTGGTTAACTGGTTTATCACTTTTATTGATTTTATCCCTATAAATTGTACCACTTTCAGTTTCTAATCATTAGACCAGTCAATATTCAATGTATTAAGCTTAAAATTGATTCATTTGAAGCACAAAATATTTTTGCCGTGTTTTGACGGAAGTGCATTTTTGAGTGAATCAGTGAAACATAATTTTGTTTGTATTTTTGCCTGTAGTCTTTTTTCTTTTGAATTTTTAATGATTTAATTAGTTAATAACAAAAGTTTTCAGCTAAAAAATGCACTTAGAACGGGTCGAAATTAGTTGCGCTGCTCACTGGCTCTCACTCTATTACGTAAAAATGCTTTTTGGCTTGGAATGACTAGATTGCGTGAAAGAGAGTTTTATCTCTCTATGTACAATACAAGCGAAAATAGCGATTTTGGGGATTTTTACGTATTTACCGGTTTCAGACCACTGTATAATTTTCATCCCCGGTTGGCAACGGAAATGTATGAAGGAAAGGGTAGATCAAATCAAGTCACTTGTCTGCCTCCACCCCCTTCCATCAAGGAATTCTTGGGATGTAAAAAAAAGTGTTTTCTTATGTTTTGACCATTTTGTTGTAGCTTTTCAATATGCATACAATATACCAATCGAAAGCTTTTGACGAGCCTGATCGATCTAGCTAAAATTTGCGAAGCTCCCATTTCTAGCAAATGTGTTCAATCAGGGCGGTCGTAAATTTGCAAAAATTCAATTTCAACCGATCCTATCTTAAAGAGCATGAAAAATGCTACATTTCATTCCATGGGATGTGCTACTTATCTTTTCATTGAGAGGAGCTACTAATCATAAACAAAGTCTCGAAGACAGACTTTGACGTGGTCTCCTGGGAAAATGAATGATCCTCTGGGTCTCTAATTCTCACAGGGGGTTTTCCTACCGGATGGACATCAAAAACTGAAGAGATCTCGGGTGGCGCATTTTTCGATGTGCAATCTCCTATCAAAATCTAACGTGCAACGCGTGATCTGTTCTCATCTCCGATTTTTTTTAAATTCTAGCGAATTAAAAAATTCCTAGCAGTATACAAGGGATCCTAGACAAATCGTAACCTTTTACTTGAAGTAGTGCATAGGTGTCCACGCCGCCGACGAGGGGGGGGGGGAGATGCCATACACGGGTAGGAATCGCTGCTTGTATAGCAATATCGGGTGCCTTTCATGTTCAAATATGCCAAAAATAAGTCTCACAACGTCTAGTTTTGCTAGAAATTTGTCCAAATCGGGTGGGTTGGTCGCTAACCGGATGGGTATTGCTGGTACCAACAACTTTGCCCATGTATGGGAGCTGCGCAGGGGTGCAGAGAAGGGAACCCCTGCGCACCTCCCCTCTCGCCGCCACAGCTGGACACGTATGAAGTAGTGTGTTCTTTCAACCGAATAAATGCTCGTTTTTGTTGTTTTAAACCTGTGATGAATTTAGGAATCCCGGTTTCAGCAAATCGATTATGAGGAAAATAGGGTTGACATTTTGATTCTTGGCCGACCGCTCCCCCTCGCGCGGTGAGGAATGGAATGATTCTTCAAAACCGATTCCCTCTTTTTTTTGCGAAGAATGGAATGATTCTCTCTTAATCTATTCGAAGAATCCTAGATTCTTCAAATTTTTGATAGATTTTTGACACCAAAACCTGGGTATGTTTCTAATTGAAGAGGCGGGATTTCAAATACAAGGCTTATTGTTAGATTAGTCCAGGATCCGCTTTGGACTGCTAGGAAGTTCAATAGAAACATTCTCATACATGCCTATCCATAGGGTATATGCGAAGAGAATTGGTAAAAAATGAACGAAAAAGATGTTTGAGGCCTTATCCACCCCTTATTTGGCATGATTTCCCTAGAAATTGATCTGGAAGATGAGAACAGACAGTAAAGTATCGGATAATATGACACGAATTTTTCAAAATTGAGCTAGACGTCTGAAATTTCGAAGATTCATTCTACTAGGGATGGAGAGAATATCCTCCAAATTTACATGAAGCCGTTCGCGAGAGAGTCGAGCAAGGCTTGGCACAGCTCAAAAAGTCCATTTCTCTGAAACTTCGGGTTTTGGGGTTCTCAAGGGTGCTGAAGACGATGGACATACTCATTTTTCATGTTGAGCCTCAGTTGGCTCCAGATGACGTCACGTCGAAAACGGTTTTTGTGGAATATCTCCGTCCACGAGGTCGCTAAAATTAAGCAAAAATGTTTTCCGGGTCAGAATTTGATGCTGATCACGGCTGTCTAATTCATTTTTCATGAATTATTAAAATAATTTTTAAAAATCGAACTTTTTACTGAGTGGGAAGTGGGCTGCGCAACCTACACAGATCGGACCGGCTTGAGGAGTGGATTCCAAATATATAATATAAGCCAAAACAACCTCCGCGTTTTTGAGATTGGAGTGGAATAGTGAGTTGAAATTGTCTGAAAAGTGAAGGATCAGCCCTTTCCCTGTCTCTCGCTTCCTTTCTCTCTCTGCGCTCTCTCGTTTCCCCGTACTCTCTCGCCATGCCACAGGGTATGATGTGCGAGGAAGCGCCTAGTGAGACAGGGAAAGGGCTGATCCCTCACTTTTCAGACAATTTCAACTCACTATTCCACTCCAATCTCAAAAACGCGGAGGTTGTTTTGGCTTATATTTTATATTTGGAATCCACTCGTCAAGCCGGTCCGATCTGTGTAGGTTGCGCAGCCCACTTCCCACTCAGTAAAAAGTTCGATTTTGAAAAATTATTTTAATAATTCATGAAAAATGAATTAGACAGGCGTGATCAGCATCAAATTCTGCCCCGGAAAACATTTTTGCTTTATTTTATCGACCTCGTGGACGGAGATATTCCACAAAAACCGTTTTCGACGTGACGTCATTTGGAGCCAACTGAGGCTCAACATGAAAAATGAGTATGTCCATCGTCTTCAGCACCCTTGAGAACCCCAAAACCCGAAGTTTCAGAGAATCGACATTTTTGAGCTGTGCCAGATCCAGTCGACTCTGCTCGACTCTCTCGCAAACGGCCTCATATAAAAAATCTTGATCTTAAAGAAAGTTATGGTTCGAAGAATCCAGGATTCTCAGAATCGAGGATTCTCAGAATCACCGATTCTCAGAATCAAACCGCTCCGAATGAGAGGGAATCAAAAGTGTCTGAGAATCATTGAAGAATCAAATCGCCAACCCTAGAGGAAATCACTTCATTCTTTGCAGAAAAGAGGAAATCAGTTTTGAAGAACCATTGCATTCCACAAACCACTAGAGGAAGCGATCGGCCAACAATCAAAATATACCACCACTTCTGTGGACCCATTTATTTAGCTCACCGATGAAGAAAGTGAGTATTCCAACGACGATAAGGATGATAGTTGGATCTAGGGCCATATTTCCGACTTGTTGAAATCGTGAATACATACTTGCCTTGTCAATCTGAAATATCACCATTTATGACAAGACTGAGAGTAGGAGCGACATCGTGATGCAACTCATAGAAGCATGAGTAATAAACAATATAAATCCCGGAAATATACCTGCCACTAGGGTGGCGAAAATGGCTCTCGAACCACTCGTTTTTACGACCCTTTTTTCGAATGAGTCGGTTTTCAGTCGGAGAGGATCGACATATTTGTGTAAAGTCTTGGCATTCGCGAAAATGTAACCTATGCCCAAACTTGCATGGTAGGTAGTGCTTGATGAGTGTGTGCAGCAGGTGGGTTAGCCATGCTCTCTGGGTCCTCTGGGCTTCAGGGGGTGGGGTAGTTGCGTGCTGACGTCATAGGTCAAAACGGGCAAATCGACTCCAATCGATTCGAGAGTGTCATAGACGTGTTCCTCGTCGAATTCTAAGACACTATTACTCTCGGGCATTTTCGATCAGATTTCATCAAAAGCTGAAATTCGATAATTTCAAAAATTTCGTCACTTTTTTATTTATTGAAATATAGTTGCAGGCCCGTTTACAAGTGTTTTATTTGTTTAATATATTCTTATTGTTAGTGCGATGACACATTATCAGTACTACGTTTTTCACAAAACTTGACAAATAAATGGTCCGCGCGTATGGAGAAATTGACGAGTGTCGGAAAAGGCGTTCTACCACACCACATCCATTTAAACACGTTTAAATAGGATTCAAGTTTTTAAAATAGTTTCTAATACTTTTTCGCATTGTAATTAAGTCAGCTACAGTTGAAATGAATAGATAGATCGGTTTGCAATGCGTAGAAATCAAATCTAAACGTTTTTAGTCTGAGGAAATACGTTATGTCCGGACTATTTTAAAAACGTAGTAAAAAAAGGCGAAATTAATCTCGGTCCCTTAGTATGTTCAAAACGGAAAAAACCACACGTATCACCCGAATTGTTAATTACTCTATAGGTATAATCTCAACATGACTGTCTGTCCGTCCGTATGTGTGTGTGTATGTCACGCATACCTGGCCCAGGGAGCTCCTTAGAATTTTTTCGTCCTAACTACACGGGTCTCCGGGATAGAAATTTGCTTCGGATGTACGGGTCACCCCCTATTTTAGGGTATTTTTCCAATGATTTTGCCACAAAACTAACGGGTCACCTCTGATTTTTTCGGAAAATTTCAAAAACTGAACGGGTCACCGCCACCTTGAAGTTCCTCAAGGAAAACGGCGGACAGCTATGATGTCACGCTCTCATAACTCGCTTCAAAGTGGTCGTACAGACTCAGGACCGGCACCATTCGACTTCTCATCAAGTTATCGAAAAAAAATCAATACCGATTTCATCATCACTATGCAATATGACGAAATTCTTACGAAATTGTCCATTTTTTGCACCGTATTCGTCTTTTCGCCAAATCGATCGCGCGTTGAACCAAAAAGCTTCATCATGACTAAAAAATCGATACCGTATTCGTTGGGTCAGATTTTTTTCGTTGGGTCACATTTATGATATAAAAAAATTTCATTTTTAGCTTAACGTGGTTCGCTGGTACATTTTTTGGAGTATTTTTAGCGGCTCCTAAAGCAAATTTCCCGGAATTTGTTTTTTTCTCCATCGCAACTTTTTCGGATCGCTCTCAGCCTCACGCCTTTTACAAGGGAAGATGCCAATGTGCAACGCAAGACAGTGCATTTTAACCATAAAACGTAGTCTAACTGGTCTGCTAGTTATAGCCATATTTAAGTAAGCAAGGCTAAGCGTAGAACTAAATAACCAGAAAACAGGAGAAACCCAAAACTTGGATAAACAAAGCTGGTAATGTAAAACCGGAAAATAGAGATTAATGTACGTTTTAGTGTTTCGACCTGTTTTGTCCGGCAGTCTTGTGTGGTTCTTTTCCGTTTTGAACATCCTAAGCACTGGTAGGCTAGGTTGTGCTTTTGACCCCGCACTGGCGCAAAACGGTCTACAATCGGCGCGCAGCGCCGAAAAAAATTGGAGTTTTTGCCATTCGCGCTGATGCACCATATACACGAAAAATTGAAAATTCGAGGAAATCAATATTTGTGTGCAAATGAACATTCGATAGTGCTCGACGAGCTGATTACTATGGTGTTTCATTTTTTTTAAATAATGTGTGAATACATTATTCACAGAAACACGGCCCCAATTTCATCGACAATCGCGATTTACACCCGCCTAACTCCGCCCACTTCACGGCAATTTTTTCCCGACACCCCGTTGGGAAAATGGTCCTTCCCGGGCCGCTGCTAAACATAGGAAGTTTGACTTTTGGCGTTTACCGCCGACGGTTAACTTCCCTTTTCACGGCTACGGCTCTCTTTTTGTAATGCAGTTTTATGCCAATTTTTATTTATTTTTTGCGCTTAGTATATCTGTTTAATGATCAGTAGCATGGGTTTAATTGTTCTCTTAAAAAATGCAGAATACTCCTTGGATTATGCATTCAAGGTAATCAGCTGACGGTTGTTGTATATATAAGCATGTAAGTGAATTAAACCAAAGTAAAAATAGAAGAAAAAAAGCGAGAAAGCGGAATTAGAGCTATTTAAAACAGAAAATCGATAATTTTAACGAAAACAGTAACCCAAAAATTTAAAAATTACCGTAAAAAAATACCAAAATCAGGCAATTCATTTGCACCGCGCATCTCTGTGGTGTGCGAGAGAGTACAGTAGCCGAGGACGAAAATTTTGCTGGAGTGTCGGAAAAAAAACTGCCGTGCCACTTTTGGTTTCCGTTATTTTTTCACTGTTTAATTCATTCCAGTTCTTACTGTCTGTAATAAGTGGCGAATGTTAGCGAAACGCCGCGTAAACACTAGGGTGGCGAAAACGACTCACGAATGAGTCGTGTTTACGACCCTCTCTTTCGAGTACTCGAAAGACACACGCGCGCGCTCTCTCTCTCGCCGAGTGAGTCGTTTTAGGCTCCGCCCCCTTCGAATGAGTCGTTTCATTTCGAGTCGAAAACGAGCCGGAGGTTTTCTCAGCTCTCCGTGGACCAAATTACATAAATAAAACACCGTTGTAATCAGCTCGTCGAGCACTATCAAAGCCATATAAATTTTGAGAACAAAATCGGGCTTTGAAATTTTCGATTTTAGTCGCTCGTGGGTGGGAAATTGTTTGAAAAATAATATTTTTTGTCATTATTAACGGTGGAAATGCATTGCTCTTACCACTAAAAGTACTATTAGGCATAAAAACACTTCAGAAACACATCTTTCATTCCAAAAAAATACACCGGAAAAATCGAAAAATTGAAAAATAAATACTTCTGTTCAAATGAAATATCATTCGATAGAGCTCGACGTGCTGATTACAACGGTGTTTTATTTATTTACTTTGGCCCATGGAGAGCTGAGAAAACCTCCGGTTCGTTTTTGACTCGAAATAAAACGACTCATTCGAAGGGGCGGAGCCTAAAGCGAGAGAGTACGAATATTCGTCTGACTCGAATCTGACTCGAGGGGGTTGTAAAAACGACTCATTCGTGAGTCGTTTTCGCCACCCTAGTAAACACGCGCAAACGAGAAAAATACGAGATCGAATAGGAACAGCATGACAGACTTTGAAATTTGAATTCCCGCTAATATGATTTGCGGGAATTC
>LS597433.1:7346-20417 GCA_900490775.1 Pristionchus maxplancki
CGCTCCTCCAGCAATTCCTCCTGCTACTGCTCCTATCGGACCGAGGGTGAGGAAACCTGCCATTATTCGAATTAGGCTATGATCGGAAAATGCACAGGAAGTTCTCACCCACGACTCCTCCAGAGACGACGCCCACTGATCGATTCGCACTCTTGATCGCGTTTCGTGCACCGGGAAAATCGCCCGCCGCCGCGTGAATTGCGCCTTGAAGAAGTCTTTCATATGTACTCGATTGACCATCCGACCTTTGACATGTCCCACAATAGGAATTCCGTCGGCCACATTCGAAAGAACTTTGACAGTTCTCAGATTCGTGTCCTTGAATTTCTCTCGATTCTTATCGGCGACGAGTTCGACTATCGACGTGGCCTGAATAGAAAAAGACGAGTATTTAGTGGTCAGCGCACTCGATCAATGTGTATACTCTCTCCCTCTGTATTATCTTCCCCCAGTTCGCACAACACTTTTTTATTTGATCGTCATCGTTTGTGGGCAATGCAGGGATTAGCGCAAGTGTTCATAGATTTTCGAGAGAAGCACAAATAGGATAAACGTGGTCACCTGTGCAACGATGGGGCATTCATGGAGGAACTTCTCTTGAGTGTCTCTTGCTCCATCCTGAAATTAATTAATTCGACAAGTTATTGCACCAAATCAATGCAAATATTCAATAGAAACGTTTGTTACTATCAAATCACTTACCTTGTCTCCAGTGACAAATTGCACGAGCGATTTGGTCTGTGAGATCACTGGCACGGTATTTGTGTTGCCCATGCAATGGAGAAGGGAAAAAGAAGAAGAGAGGAGAAAGAAGGGATCGAACACTGAAAAAGAACGAGGAATGGATGAAATCGGTGCAGAATAGTTTCGAAAAGGTGCCATTCACATGGGGAAATAATGCACCGAAACGAAACGCATGATTGAGACTATTGTGAAAGCATCGAGAATCGATAAGTCGATGGGTAGATGAATGGGGAAAGATTATCCGAATGTGAGTGATCGAAGGGAGGCAAATCATAGGTAGAGATGGGGTGACTCATCGGCCATTCACTTGGATTGTCAAACGAGAGAAGGAAAGGAGGAGGGAAGAAAGCGTCGCCCCCCCCCTGCAAAGACGATATGAGTTTGCTCAGAATGAGAAAGGACAACACTAGAAGCACTAAAGATGTTGACCTCCTTCTAGAGTCCAATGACCTCAAAATCGTGAGAAAAATCTTGTCACGGTGATCATTATCACTACGATTCCCCTGGGGGAATTGATGATGAGAAGAAGAAGGAATGGATGACAAAAGTAGAACATTCGACTATCATAAATGGAGCTTGCCGATGAGTATCCAATTATCCCCATTTTCCTCGTTTTTCTAAACTTTTTCTCATCCCTTCCGGTTTTTCTACTAATCATTCTCGCAATTAGAACGCAGATTCACAATAATTGCAGGTACTCACAACAATTGCAGGTATTCTCTTTGACTGATTCATAATAATTTGTTCAGATTTCTCCTCATTGGATGGGCCATTGGCTTCCTTGGTCTCTTTTGCTGCAATATCTCAATTGCTGTAATTAACTTGCAACAGACAAATGGCTACCTCACTGAATCGATGTTTGAACCAGGTTATTTTACTCACGAGAGCAAGATAAATAATCTCACAATTTCAGTTGAACGTAATGTTACATGCCAGATAATAGTCGCCCTTTCGTTTTTCTGTTCCACTTTTGAAGTTATTATCGGTGTGTTTGTACACTGCAACAAAGAACATCAATTACTCTTTCAGCTCTGGAGCGGATAATCTCTTCAATAGAACCACATGTGTATCATGTTAGGGGATCCAGTCCACTCTTTCTAGTCTTTACGACAATAAATGTGGTTAGTTCAATATTTTACAAAGCAAAAAACTAAGACGATTATTCAGCTTCTACTCAGCGCCTATGTAGGATATTTCTCTCACGGATGTAAGCTCTTCTCTTCACTTTTCAACTTACAAATTACTATTTTCAGTGCGCTATGTGAAACTAGGCGGTGTGATTCTTTCCGTTGTGGATTTTTCGACAATAATGGCATGTTGATTTTTGTTACATCATCATTTACGATTATCTCCAGATCAATTTGTTCGCAGTTCGTTTTTGTAAGGGAAGATTCGAAAAGTTGTTCGACAAAGCGACTCTCAATGCTCGATATCAGGTATTCATCTCTCTTGTCCTCTCCGAAATCACATGATTCTAGGTGAAAGAAGCGTACGAAATGGCTCAAGCAATGCGTCCCGTCTATTTCTACAGTCTCGTCGTAAGAGTGAGAGGAACTAATCACCTTATAGAGTGCATAACTCGTCTCATTCTTTCAGTCGTCATGCGTACTCATGGGAATTGTCTATCTCGTGCTATTCGACCCCGATTTCTCTTCTAATTCGTATGGGTACATCGAGGGAATCTATCTATCGGTGAGAATCGCCGATAACTTCTGCAATAGCGGAAACAATCTCGTGATTTCCCCTGACACTCTTCTCATTCTCCTCTGCAGACCATAACAATCAACGCCGCTTGCATGAGCGTCGTTCTCATCAAGAAACATCATCGGTTTCGCAAACACGCCAACGATATTTTGAGATGGATCGGGTAACAAACCAGCCTTTGAATACTTTGAATACGAATATTGATATTCAGAGGGAATTCGAAGCATCAACAAGTATCTTCCATCTCTTATCCCAGAATGAACGAATCCGTCGTGCATTTCGCGCAATTGGACACTTATTGGAAATGATACTTCGATTAGTTTGAAAAAAATATGAACAAGTAATACGTTGCTTATGTGCGCAAAGTAAAAATACAGTTAAATATTTATGAAATGTGTATCGATTCATTCCACAACCCATCCTAGTTTCTTCCAGATGGGATGAACATTCACTGTACTCGCATCTGCCAATTCTTTCACTAGCAACTTCATCTCTCCGGCCGGAAGAGGAACCTGTAAAGAATGACGCATAGACCCTTTCGAGAATTAGAAATGTACCTCATTGCCTGATTTGTCAATCACAGTCGACGGACTGGTGTAGACTACGCGGAATCCTCGTTGTTCGTAGAGTCCCTGAGATTGCGTCAGGTAGATAACAAGCAGTGAGGTTTATTTACTATTTCTCTCACCTTCGACTGTCTTGCTGTGCCTACTGCTGCAAAGTAGCGAGCTCCCGTTGCCTAAAAGCAGAAATGTAATTATGACGTGTTCTTATTTATTCCACTTTTGTTGAAAGATGAGATTGTTTGATTCATCTAATTGGAAAGTCGGCATACGTGACTCTTTTTCTTCACATTATCATTGCAACTTATGGAGATTCCATCGCTTACTTTTGCAATCTCAGGGAAATTGAGTTCGTAGTCGACCCACAATTGGAAGAGACCGACACTTCGAAATCGTCGATCGATGTAGCACACTTCGCCTTTGTAGATTACCTGGAAACATTGGTAGAATTTAACGAATTTTGGATCTAACCTCCTCATCAGGAAATATCCTCCAAACTTGATTGAACGTGTCGTCCAGTGGAGCGACTGAAAAAATATTTGCTTCGTGAACAAGGAATTGGATACTCACACAATGCAGCTTCTTGCTTGTTCATCAAAGGAAGAGGAGGAATCGGGAATTGTGCATTGGATTCGTGTCTGTAGACCGGATGAGAGAGTCGGAAACCCACTGGTTGATTGCTTGCCTGAAAAATATTCCGCCAAGGCTAGAAATTTAAAGGAATTATCGAATGCTCCTTACTCTGTGGTAGCAGATCATGCTTCTATCGACTATTTTCTGAGCTGCGATCGAATAGGAATGGACGAATTCCATCATCTTCTTGCAATCGTCAATGGTCGATCGAGTGGCCTGAAAGGAGGAAGAATGAAAATCAGAAAGAGCAAATCTGACACTGGTCAATGATTCGTCCTCGAAGAATCCTCTACTGAGATCCATTAGATGAGGAAGATGATGAGGACGAATCTGAAGAGAATTCGATTGATACCGCAACTGGAGAAAAAAGAAACCTTCTCAAAGCGGAAGTCCTTGGCCACTTTCTGATTTTTGAATGCAAGTTTGATTGTGGTAGCTGTCTGGAGAAGAATTAGTATACAAATGATCAGATAAAGATGAATACCACATCATAGTCCCGCGCACAGCGAATCGCTTTTCTCAGAGCCATTTCCCGAAGATGTGGGAAGGAAATGATTTGCAGAAACCTTTGTGTTAAATTGCAGCGAAGGTGATAATGCATCCGACATTTGCTAGATGGAATTCATTCCAATTAACAGAACGTCATCCACCCAAACAGTGTTCACTTGTTTATAACACGCACATGATGCAATTGATCGATTCTAAATCACAACACAAAATCTAACAAATAACTAATCTTAAACATAACGCAATCGTAAAAATGAGTAATGTGTACATAACAGTTCATTAATATCAATATTAAGACAATCAATAATTGCCTTGGGGACATTTCTTGATTGCTTTCCAGAATGGATAAACATCGAGAGGAGTCGTATTTCTCAATTCAGTAGCCATCAACCAGAATTCTCCACCCGGTAGATCAACCTAAAATTAATGAATGGACATGGGAGAAATGGAAATGCGGATATGTCGCTTACCATTTCTCCTTTCACATTCATCACTTTTCCACTTGTTGGTCCTTTGTAGATGATTTTGTATCCCTCCTTATGATACCACCACTATAGAAGAGGAGTCTCATTAATGGTACATCATTAAGCATACCTTCGACTTGGTAGAAGTGCACAACATAACGAGATACTTTGCACCCGTTGCCTGCGAATTGAAAATTATACGCTGTCACTTAAATTGAGAATACTTTTTTCTTGACATTTACGGACAAAAACTTTTCGTGTGTACCTCAGCGATAGCAGGGAAATTGAGATTGTAGTCAATCATGCAATGGAAAACTCCAGATGAGCGATGGGCTGGGTCAATGTAAATGATCTCCCCTTTGTAGATGACCTCAACGAGAGAAAGTGATAGATGGAAGAACCATTCATCTTACATTCTCCTCTGGATAAATGTCCCAGGCCGAATTGAATGCTTCATCCATTGGATTGACTGGAAGGGAATGAACTGTTTTAGAGATCAAAGATCAATGACTAACATAACGTATTCTCTTGGTCTGAGAGACAGGCAGGAGGTTTGGGGATTGAGAAAGGAGCCATCTTGGGATCTCTATAGACAGGACTCGACAGACGGAATGCGATTGGCTTGTTTGTTTCCTTCGAAGGGAAATTATAAATGTCTTATCTCTAATAAACTCACTTTGTGATAACAGATCCATGACTGATTAGTGGTTGCTTGATTAGCTGCGATGGAATATGATAACACCCCTTCCATTCCTTTTCTACAATTATCAATCGTCGATCCGGTAGCCTGAATTATATCATTCTTAAAGAAGAAGATACAACAATTCATTCTAACCTGAGTAAGTGATTCAGTCTCGAAGAATCCTCTGCAAAGGTCCATCAAGTGATTGAAGTGATGAGGACAGATCTGAATACGGAAATAATTAATCAGTTCATTTCGCGGATCAATCCCACCTTCTCCAATCTGTATTTATCAGGCACATCTCTGAACTTCCATGCCAATACAGCGGACTTGCTTGTCTGCAATTGTTTATCGAGATAAATTAAAATTTCAAAAAATCCAACCTTTCCGATGTCTCTGATGTTGTTGAATACTCTGCGAACAGTAGCAGATGTCGAGTAGTTGAGATGTCGAATCAAACTTGCCGAGACTGCCATTTCGGAAGGAGGAAATAGGTGAGAATGAGGGAAGGCGGATGTTTGTCTGGGTAGCGACGGATCATCGGTCAATCAGACAATCCTCCATTTCCTCCCTCCGACCTTATGTTGTTTGCACGTACTTAGTGTAACTAAGAAGCTGTCTCCAGTTCGTTTTTGCGTGTTGAATGTTGCGAGTGAGACGCCCGAGGCCGATGTAACGTGAGGTACCTCAAGACACAAATTGGACGCATGCAAAGGAGTCTCAGAGCAAAGGTTCATCGGCCGAGTGGATCTGCAAAACATTGGCACAACAACACTTGCTCCAATCCGACTTCTCATACTTTACTCCATGTTTTATCATTGTATTGCTATGTAGTCTCGTAATCATTGCTTCATAACATCTTAGCTTAGCTCATTGCGACGTGCTTTTCATTGAGCCATTTTCAATCAAATTCGCAAAGGAAATTGCGAAGAAGTTGAAGATAATTTGACCTTCTTCCCGGGTGTCATTCAATCCAATCAACAGAATGTCAACCACCCAAACAATGTCAGTTGATTATAACTCGCACAGAGAAATTAATCGATTCCCAATTTCTCACGACAGAATCATGCAAAAAATACTGTTCATTATCACAATCAATAATTTCCTTGGGGACATTTCTTGATTGCTTTCCAGAATGGATAAACATCGAGAGGAGTCGTATTTCTCAATTCAGTAGCCATCAGCCAGAATTCTCCACCAGGGAGATCAATCTTAGATTAATGAATGGACAAATGAATGGACACAAGATACCTACCATTTCTCCATTCACATTCATCACTTTTCCTCCCTTGGGTCCTTTGTAGATGATTTTGTATCCCTCCTTATGATACCACCACTGGAAAAGATAAATTTCATCAATGATCAAAATCAGACTAATCAATAATTATACCTTCGACTTTTTAGAAGTGCATATGATAACGAGATATTTGGCTCCCGTTGCCTGCGAAGAGAAAATTATATTTTGTTACTTCCCTTGTAAATAATTTCTGTTATTCTTTCTAACTGTATCCTCAATTCATCTAGAGTGCTCATGCTCAATTCACCTCAGCTACGGCAGGGAAATTGAGATTGTAGTTAATCATGCAATGGTAAAGTCCTGAGGAACGATGAGCTTCTTCGATGTACATTATATCGCCTTTGAAAACAACCTAAACATAATTAATCGGAGAAAAAAATGTGGAAGAGGGCTCACGTTCTCATCAGGAAAGATTTTCCAAACCATATCGAATGTTTCATCCAGTGGATTGACTGAAAGAGAATGAGTAATTTTATAGATCAAAGATCAGTGACGAACAGAGTGTCATCTCTTGGTCGGAGAAAGGAATGGTTGGTTCGGGGATCGCGAAGGGAGCCTTCGAGGGATCTTTGTAGACGGGATTCACAAGACGGAATGCAACTGGTTTGTTCGTTTCCTTCAAAGGAATTTCGATGCTTTCACCTCCTTTTCAATTTACTTTGTGGTAGCAGATCCACGATTGATTGGTAACTGCAAGATTAGCAGCGATGGAATACGCCAGCATCCATTCCATTCCCGTTCTACAGTTATCGACTGACGTTCCTGTCGCCTGATTACCGTCGTCTTAGATGGAGAAGGGATTTGATACCTGGGAGAGTGATTCACTCTCAAAGAATCCTCTACTGATGTCCATAACATGATTGAAGTGATGGGGAAGCATCTAAAGAAGAAGAAGAAGAAGACGACGAATCAACTGAGGGAAACATGCCGTTCATCTCACCAATTCGAATCTGTATTTATCGGGAACATCTCTGAACTTCCACGCCAATTCTGCAGAGTGCTTCGTCTGAATTTTTTTTTGAAAAATAAAATACCAATTATTAGAACCACTCAACCTTTCCGATGTCTCTGATGTTGTTGAAAACTCTGCGAACAGTAGCGGATGAAGAGTAGTTCAGATGTCGAATTAAACTGGCCGATATGGCCATTTCGGAAAAAAAGGATGAAAATGAACAGAGAACGTCAATATTTTAAAGGTTCTGGGTGAAAGAGAATCAGAACGTGTGGATAGAAAGTTCAAATGAGATTGAAGGTGAATGGACAGCTTTTTCTCACAGAGATAAGAAAGAAGCAATGAGAAGCGTTTCGTTCTCCCGATTCTTCGTATTTATCGTCCTAGTTGAGTCAACTGTCTCTATCTACTAGGGCTGGGATACGAAGAGGATGCTCTCCTCATTTCCCCTTCTCTCTCATCAGTCTGATCGGAAAGGGCGCGCCGAATGAGACACGAGATAGACACTTGTTGTGCACTGATTCTGCACTTTCTGAACTGAAGGAAGGGGCGGAGATAGTACTGATACTGTTCTTTAAATCATGCCGTTTTTTCACGTTCTACTAATTCATGTCTCAGAATTAGGAAAAAAAACTTTACACCGGCTTCATTGCGAACATACATTTATAGTACCTAGTTCGATAACAAATACAATGTTATTAACGGAATAATTGCTAGATCTGCGTAGAGAAATTGAATCCATGTCTGGAATCCTCCCTGGAATGGTAGCGATGGCAATTTGCTATGATTTATGTTTCACCTTGATTTGAGTGTAACTCCTGTACTCATCTTCATTCACTCTTGTCAATCTCTCTATTCTCAATGCTCCTTCCAATACGGGATCAATTATGTTGTCGAGAAAGATGGAACGATACTGGAATGAAATCGATTGTCGGCGATATTCAGAAATGAGTCACCTTCACGGCAGTCGCCTTCATCTCTCCAGAATTCTCGAGAACTTGTCTGATTTTAGAGAGGATTTCAACTTCAGTCGCGTTCTGAAAGGCGATCGATTGTCAAACCATCAATTGAAAGCTCTTACCTTCTTGTAAACATTGAGTGCCAATCCTTTTTCCACTGCAGTCGCTGCAATCATCATTTGATCAGCGAAGAAAGGCATCATTAGAAGAGGAACCGAGGAACAGATTCCTTCCTTGATACTGCAATGAACAACTGAGTCTTCTAGATGAAGATTCCTTGTTACCTCTTTAATCCTCCATGAGTGAAGAACATTTTTGTGTTTTTATGAGCGAGTAGATCGTTTTGAGGAGCCCATTTAGTGATGAGAATGTGATCGCCCATCTGAAACCTTTTTTTCATTCCTTGCGAACCCATCACTCAACCTTCTCCTCCAATTCCTTTCCACCGTACGTCCAGATTATTCGATAGTCTCGCAATTGGTTGAAAGCACGAATGAAGGCTACTGGAATCTAAAAAAAGAGTTTTTCGTAAAAAAAAATACAAATGAAACCTCTCTGGGTCCCTGATCCCATTGAACGAGACTTCCGAATGCCACGTAGATCGTTCCTTTCGACGTCGGATCCTCCACGAATTTCTTGTATTTCTCCTCCAGCTCAGAGCCACCTGTGATTCATCACTTCTCAGAACTACTCTTGTGATGTTGCAACTAACTCGTGCAATATTCTCCTGTTGGCACCACTCGATGGTCAGTAGTCGTCGTTCTTCGAAGAGTACGGGGAAAGTCAGTGATTGTGATCAGTGAACGCTTCAATTGATTCGATTCGCATTCAGTATAGAAATGCGTACTGAAACTCACTTTGTACATGCTGGAGAGGGTCAATTCAACTCCTAGATAAGAACCAGCCATCGAATGGACGTAGTCGACCGCCTGAAGAAAGAAAACATCTAACTCGATTCGAGCAAGACTTACAGGATGGAAGATGATCTCGACCAGTGCTTCTCTCGTCTGTTTCAGTCGATAGTAGAACTGATCAACTTTCGATTGGAGGTCGTAACCACGCACGTAGTGACTGAAATTTTTTTCATCATGTTCGATTTCAGCTACATTTTCAGTCGAATGAACTCACTTCGGCACAACGACGGGATTCCTTCCCAGACCACGATGATGAGAGAAGAAGTCGTAGAATTCTGAAGAACCCATCCTGTAATCTCTTCCTCTATTTCTCCCCACCAGTGGTCGCGTAGATGGCAGTCTTCGTTCCATGGCGTCTGTTCAACTCTTCTGCGATGGGTCCTGCATTGCAAACCTTTTCATGGTTCGTTGCTATCATCCATTGAACAACGGATAATCTGTCGTACCTCCAGCAGAAGCGAATAGTTCATCGACAAGAACGACGTCCCAAGGGATCGAAAGAACCTTATGAACAGCTTCTGCAAATGGACAGTTTTTAAGTGTTTTTGCATTGCATCGCTCCTTATGGTTCCTTTCAGCATTAGGAAATCTTTCTATTGTTTAAGGGAGTTGTGATTCAGACCAAAGAGAGGAGAGGAGTGACAAGTGGTGGTTGATCCATTCTGGAAGATTCTCGTGGGAGAGAGAAGGAACGGAGAATGAATAGCCAGTCAATGAAGCAGTCTGAGGAAGACGCCCTCTATTGAAGGGAGGATGGGAACAGAAGAGAGATAGAGAGGGGCGGAATCCATTGTCGTCCACCGTGGGGGAGACAACACAAAAGGCTGAGAAGCATCCTCTAACGCGTGACTTCAGCTTATTTATAGTGTCGCTCCCACTTTTTGCGTCCATCTTTCTTTTCTCGTCTGTTTTGGTCTATTGAATCAACGATAACTGGCCTGATTCAACGGAGAATTCGAGAAACGCTGTTGCTATTGAACTCGGGAAGACGTAGACCGATGGATGCATTTCTTCGTTCCAGAAAAGATCTGCGACCTTGAAGAAAAGACGATGAGTTATGCTTCACCAACACGAGAAAGTGCACGATAGGGATGGATCTGTCCGAAAGTGCATTTCGAATTCACTCACTCCAGACATGTCAAAGTCAACGTCTTTGGAGGAGACGATTGATGTGTACATCTGAAAAATTATTTCATGCACATTTATCTAACAACCAATTCAATCTAACCTCCACTCCCTTCCCAGCCGATCCAATATCGGAGAATGCGAGATTGAGAATGGCCACTGTGTGATTTCGTTGCACTAATCTGAAACGATTTGTCCTCATCTTATTTTTCGTATGATTCTCTTTTTGCACCCTTTGTTCCTTCCTCATCTTTCCAATCTGACAGGTGGAATATGATAAACTGTGCTCAAGGGAGGAATGAATGTCTTTGATCTCCCTTGGGAGGGACGGATTTCCTCCTTCCGAGGTATGCGTCTCATCGACACAAAGCACCATAAATCGTTTCCCTTCCATTCAATTCCCTTCCGCAATCAAATTCCTTCAATCCTCAGACAGATTCCCGCCCTATTCTCGCTGTTTTGTCCATCACAATAGATGACAGTCCTGGTTATTCTTGCGACTCTCTCCCTGCCCCAGTCTAATCCCTCTCGTGTCTACTCCCATCACCCATCACATCACTTCACTTGACTCATTTCCACTCTTTGAAGAATAGTTGTTATCCCTCCTCCCTCTCAATGTCTATCTCAGCCCATTTTCCCCTTGGGTCAAAGTTCATTCAGTCCGAGGAGGTCTTCTTCCTCTCCTTCTCTAGAGATGACCCGCCCCTTTCCTTGCTAGGATATCCATAGGATCCATCTCTCAATCCTGGCTCCCATTTCAACATCGGACTAAGAGTCTTCGTCTTTCATCTTCCAACCAATCCTTCTCTCACATCTTTAACATTCTTCATCCTCTCAACTTTTGCATTCTCGTCATTTTCTTGATCCTTCTACTTGTCCATTCTAGAAGATTTGCGTGCAAATTCTATTTCCTCACTGCATCCTCAACCTATCAACACTTCGAATCCGAACAATCTTACTTCTCGCAACATTTTCTATTCGAATTATTTGCAATTGTGCTTATTTCTTGAAATCGCGCACATCCAATCATTTCAAAAATTAATTGCAACCTATTCGTAGGATCTCAATGCCCATTGACGGTGATTTCGTATTGGAAGTGATCGAGGAAGAAGGAGGTCTCGTCATCAACCAGGTTTGTCACATTCCACTCTCTTCTCGAACATTCGTGCACGCTACTGTTTTTCGCATAGCAGAGTCTCCCATGCAGAAAGTCTCCTTCTCTGCAAATAGCATCCCAATTCGCAGCAAGTAATTACACAGACCGTTGAGTTGTGGGCAATTCTGTCTACTGGAAATGATCTTGGGGAGCTGTTCCATAACTTTGGTCATCTATGGTCGATCACATAACGAGTCGAACACGTTTCTCAGAACTTCGAAATAAGATTTGCCTTCCACGTTCATTATTACTGTCTATTTCTGTCTACGGTCGTTCTGCTTTCGAATACCATCGGATGCGACAAATGCGTGCAGAACCCTTCTCATCTTGCATCGAAACGTGTGAAGTGCAGTATCATCAGTAGATGCCTCTCCTCATGCATATCTGATTCCCTCTTCTCTCTCCATTCCTCCATTCTCTCGCTAGTCATCCTCCTCCACCCCAAGGGGCGATCACATGGGGAAAGGGACGAATCTCCATCCAGGGGGAGAATGAAATGGTCGAAGAGAGAGTCCAGCTGAGTCAAGTGAGAAGATGGTTAGTCTGAAGAGACGAGAAGAGAAGATGTCAACTCCACCCAAAATGTCTTCTCCTTTTCTTCTTCACCTTTCTCTTCTTCTTATCCTTTCTTTCCATTGTTCGTGTTCATTGGTAGGAGGATTCTCTATGGGAAGGAAGGTGAGAGGAAGGAGTCGGCAGGTCAATCCTTCCTCCTCCTCCTTCTCTCCTTCTTCATCATCCTCAGTCCTCTCATCTGCAGCCTCCTCCTCTTGCACTGACTGCTCGTGTCTTTCCTCTTCCTTCCCTTGGGATCTTCTCACTTATTCCGAAGCTGCTCAACACATCGAATTCGACCCTTCTCTTCCATTGACTTGTCAGCACTCGAAGAGAGAAGAGGCCGCTCGCCCAACTTATCTCTTTCTCTATCTCAGCATCCTTTTTTCGAGCGTTCCTGAATCTTTCCTTGACAATTCCTCAGAACTGTCTAGACTATTGTTTTCCTACTCGCTATTTGTCGTATCGTACTTGGAATTGACTAGATAAGATTACATTAGACCTGTCTCGAACAAATACTCGGTCTCATCTCTCTAAGTCCAATTAGCTTGGATCCTCAACTTTGAGTGGGTCGTTCGAAGTGGTTTGGAAAAAGGAGAGAAATGGAGAGGAAAGTTGGGGTAAATTATTTCCAGTAGAGAGAACTTTGTGGTGAACGGAGAGAGAAGAAGTTGACTGCAAGGGAATTCAAGCGGAAATACAACTTTGTCTCCTTCCTTCGAATGACGAGATCGAC
Source organism: Pristionchus maxplancki (assembly GCA_900490775.1). Taxonomy (NCBI): domain Eukaryota; kingdom Metazoa; phylum Nematoda; class Chromadorea; order Rhabditida; family Neodiplogasteridae; genus Pristionchus; species Pristionchus maxplancki. Next base: position 20,338 of record LS597433.1, read on the forward strand.
GATGGATTGATGGGTGTTCGTGGAGGTCTCACGCCATTCCCCCTCCCCCCCCTCTCCCTCCCTCTCCTCTCCCCTCCAGA
>LS597433.1:91702-105722 GCA_900490775.1 Pristionchus maxplancki
GAACGCGATCGCTTCTCCTTCTTTCTCTTCCACTTTTGTCTCCAATCTCTTTTTGTCCCCATCCTTTTCCTTGAAATGAATTGTCTCTCTGTTGCTCAACTCGATCTGGTGAGTATACAATACTGATGGGATACGGTGGGAGGTACGAGTGGGGCTACAGTATCCCTTCCAGACGGATGAGGATCTCTCCCTCAGGTGGCTCTTTACCAAGCAGGGAATCAGGGAGGAGATCAATAATATATCCATTACGTGCTTCGCCGACAAGAAGTTTGTAATTCATGCTTTTTTCCGGCTATGTCCGATAAGAGAAAATAATCTCACAATGAGTATTATTCGACCGATCTAGATACACATTTCAGTCTTGGAGTTCATTATCCGATACTTGCTGAACGAGGGAGGAGATTGGTTGCTGCTTCCAATATGGTCAGGATGGAATAATGTTCAACCAAATTCGCAGATTGATTTTCAGCCGTTGCATATGTTCATGCAGCGAATCTTGAGTCTTCCCCGTCAGGGCCCTCCATCAGCCCAGCCCTCTCCGAGCAACTCGAGTAACAGCGATGCCATGGATGTACAGACTCCTTCTCCTGCCACCGCTACGGTAAGTGCACGGTAGTCGAGGATTTCAATCAATCGACATGCAGATGCATGCCACTTCTGGTGCTCCGATCAATTTATCTACGCCGAGCAAACGGAATCCGAGTGCTTCGGCTCCTCCTCCTCCGAATAAGACACCCGTTCGCCCATCTATCATCTCGAATAACAACGTGCCCCTTCAGGTGTGTATCTCGGATGAGTAATATCTCACGAAATATTTTCAGAAGACTGAAGCGGATGCTGAGAGTGAGAGTGAAAGTGATGACGAGATATATGTCGTCTAATCTTCACAGATCGACAGATTACCTTAGTCAAACCGTAGATAGATCACATTGTTCTTTAATAAGCGCCATAATCATTGATTGAACCGTGTATTAAACCACGAAAAAATTGTGACAATATGTGAAGTAAAAATAAAGTCAGTTCTTAATAATCGCATGACTGCAAACTATAATACGGTACCGCCTCTCGATCAATTTTGTGACTCTTCATTTCCATTTTATTTTATGTTTTATTATTGTTCGAATTTATTGCTAGTTGTTTTCAATGAATTCGCCATCATTGATTGAATAGTTTAGTGGATTAATGTTACTGCCAAACTTAATCTAGAATCTATAATTTTCTCATGTCTCTTTTTCATTCCATATTTTTGTTGTTGTTCCATAGTGATGCTTAGATATCATAGTTTAATTTATGTATTATTTTATTGCTTCCCCATATCCCATTTAGAGCATCTTGACACGAAAGTTAGCTTACGGTATGCCATGCCAAGTGATTACTCATAGACGATGAGTAGTGCCATTTCAAACATCATTTGGAACGATTAGTGATTACCTTATTTGTCTTTCTTATTTCGCCTTTCCTTTTTGTTCCAATTTTATTTTATAGTTCGGTATGGACTCAGAAGGCCGTAAGGTTATCGTCGTCGATAACGGCACTGGGGTGAGTCAGCCACCGTTTGTGTTGGACCTTTCTGTTTCTTCCCTTCGTTTTCCTTTGTAATGAACCCCGTTGCAGTTCGTGAAGTGTGGATATGCCGGCTCAAACTTCCCCTCACATATCTTTCCCTCTCTGGTCGGAAGACCTGTGCTGAGATCATCGCAGAAGATCAACAACATACAGATCAAGGTTGATCATTCTAGTCTTTCTTTCCATTTCCTTTTGAAGCAAATCTCAAATACATAGGTTGATGCGCATAATTAGTATTTCTAATTTTTAATCTTGGCAGGACTTGATGGTGGGAGAGGAGGCTTCTGCTCTCCGTCAATACCTCGATATCCAATATCCGATGGACAATGGAATCGTGAGGAATTGGGACGATATGGGACACGTTTGGGATTATACCTTCGGACCGGAGAAACTCGATATTGATCCCAAGGTACGTTAAACTCACAGCTATCTGCTTAACCGTTATCTCACGTACTCAAATTTCGAATCCTTGTTTCAGTAAAATTTATGAGAACTTGATTTACAGGACTGCAAATTGCTACTCACTGAGCCTCCTCTCAATCCGAAGAAGAACAGAGAAAAGCTCTTCCAGGTTCGTATATAAATTTTTTGAATAAATATTAACTTTGTCTGACTGTGGCTTTACCACCTAAATTAACCAATGTATCTTAGGTTATGTTCGAGCAGTACGGCTTCCACTCGCTCTACATCGCCGTCCAGGTTATTATTCAACTTAATTATTACTAATATTAACATTATTTGAATTCTCTCATGATCATAGTTTGTTCTGCTTCTGTTCTTATATTTTTGGATCTTGTTTTCCTATTTATATATCGACACAAGATGATGTGGTTATTGAGTTGGTGATCTCAGGCAGTGCTCACTCTCTATGCACAAGGTCTCCTCACTGGAGTAGTCATCGATTCGGGAGATGGAGTCACCCATATCTGTCCGGTCTATGATGGGTTAGTTAATTTTTTGTTGTCTTCTGTATACGTTATCGGCAGAACCCATTATTTGTAATGCACTATTTTTCAGGTACGCTCTCCAGAATCAAACTCGTCGTATCGACATTGCTGGAAGAGATATTACCAAGTATCTTATCAAGGTGATCTTTATGTTCTTCATCTTGATTTGACACAATGTTAATTGGTTTCACTTATGGAACTTCCTTATTTCTAGCTGTTGCTACTCCGTGGTTACTCCTTCAATCACTCTGCCGACTTTGAGACTGTCAGACAGATGAAGGTTCGTTTTGTTTACAATCAGACCCTTTTTATTTCCACGAATACAGATTGAACATTAAACCTTGAAGATTACCTTCGGGAGGGTGGGGTAACTTAAATGTTCGGCGCTTGCCGTCATCCTCTGCTTCTACGAATCCCAATAATATTGCAACCACCTGAGAAAAATAACTGAATTCAGGAGAAGTTGTGCTACGTTGCGTATGATGTTGAGCAGGAGCAGAAGCTCGCCCTCGAGACTACCGTACTCTCGCAGACGTATACGGTAATTTTTTTTAAAATCATCACTTTGTGGCTGTTCTCTTTAATACACACTTTCCGTTTTAATATTCTCATAGTCTGCATACTCGAAATACTTCCTTTCAGTTGCCCGATGGCCGTATTATCCATCTAGGAGGCGAGCGATTCGAGGCACCCGAAGTACTCTTCCAGGTATCGAATATACTTTACTTGTCAAGGTGACCTTCCTGTCCTCAATAAATCAACACGCTTTTGTATTGTGCGTTTCGAATGCTCAGCAAAGTCACTACGGTGTTTAGCGCACATTACGGAACATTTTATCCTCTATTTGATTATTGATTATTTCTAAAATTCCGTTCTTCTCCATGCGTTATATTGAAGGCCATAGGTACCGATTGAGCGCATAAACTAGACTCTGAGACCTCGAAATCAACGATAAAATTCGACAGAGCGGAACTAAAATAAACGAAACGGTGTATTCTTTTGCGATATCAGTGATGAGCGCCCTACCCCAACTTTGGCATTTGCGCGGGTCCCCTGCTTGCATTTGCACTAGTAAGATCACTTTTCGCGGGTTCGGATACACAGAAATGGTCCCCCGTTAGCGCGGGTACAGCCCAGCATTGTGGATGTCGCTCATCGCTGTTTTGTATGCCTTGATTCTGAAAGAAATGGTTAATTCCTTTTACGATTCTGAAAGAGTTAGGGGAGTGAGAACTGTTAGATCTGATAATTTCCTCCTTTCAGCCCCATCTGATAGACGTGGAGAAGCCAGGAATGTCCGAGACTCTCTTCTCGTCTATTCAGGCATGCGATATCGGTCAGTGTCTCTTCCAGATGATGAGTATTTCATGGAAAGAGCCGTCTAATCTTGCAGAATAGGAGAACTCTCGCCCCAATTCCCAATCTTAGAGATACCAATATTACCCTTAATCATTGTCAGACGTTCGTCTCGATCTGTACAAACACATCGTCCTCTCTGGTGGTTCCACCATGTATCCTGGTCTTCCCTCTCGATTGGAGAGAGAAGTGAAGCAACTCTATCTCGAGAGAGTCCTGCACGGAAACGAGGAAGCATTCAAGGTACTGTACTTAATGATACAAAGTTTAAGAAAACATTTTTGATGGTGCATTTAATTCCCACGAGTAGAAATGATTAAATCACTCAAGCCTTTAATTGCATAAAGAAAGGCGGCACGATGTCATGCTTTCATCCTATGTCCTTGCAGAAGTTCAAGATCCGAATCGAGGCTCAGCCCCGTCGCAAACACATGGTCTTCCTAGGAGGAGCTGTGCTGGCCAATCTTATGAGAGATAGAAATGTGAGTGGAGAAGGAATGGTTATATAGGGGATAAAGGGGAAGACCTCGACAGTACTCAATTACTGTTATGAACATCTCAATTGCAGGACTTCTGGGTGTCGAAGGCAGAGTACGACGAGAGAGGAGTGGAGCACGCAATGGCACGACTAGGACTGTAGATTATCGATCGATAGACTACTGTAATCGGAAGGGTCGAGAGTGACCTACTGATTTATCTCCCAATGACCGCTCTTTCACAATTATTCACTTTGTTTCTTTGCTAATCTCTCAACTAGACGTTATCTCTTCCTTCCTATTCATTTCACTTATCTTTGCTCTATCTCTCGTCAGTTTTCACACTGAACTCCTTCGGTTATAAATAAGCATGTCCTCTCTGACCAATTGCTTTATTTATTTCCATCTTATCCCTCGTGACTTTTCATATTCCATTTTAGTCGACTGCTCATTTCCACAGCCTTATCATTTCCCTTATCTATTCCGCTTTCCTAATCTGGTAATTCGATTGTTATGCTGTGCTGTAACTTTGTAAGTACTAAGTAATTTATGAATTTATATCGGCGCTTTTCGTTTGAATCTCGTCTATTTGCGAATCAAAGACGGCGATAGAGAGCATTTTCAAGAGTAGGTATTTTGCTATTCGCCCAGCTAATAAGTTCTTTGTGAACCTCTACTTCTTATTTATATTGCTCGACAGTTGTGATACGGAATGTAAAATATCTAATAAAAATTATTATGCTAAACCAAAGTTAATTTTTTTTTCAAGAAGTGCTGAAAAAAAATCAGTTTGCATTAACTCAAGGTATACTGTATTATTCAATCAATAAAATCCGCCAATTGCAAATTCAAAGCTGCCGAGGTTTCTTAATTTTGGTTTGTTTTGTATTTTGTTTATGCGAACTCTATTTCGTCTTTTTGAGTGATCATCTCATTCTCATCCACTCGCAACATCATTCACGCTCCAATTTTGCAGCATTATCACTCGTTCGTCCTTGAGTTTGACCGCTAACAATTTACCCTCGATCTCGCGACATTTTTGGCTGCTTTGTCCTAATTTAATGGCGATGATACCCATGGGCGTTTCCGTACCACTGTCCTTTCTCCCTCGCGCTCTCTCATCTCACTATCTGCACTGTTGTTGTCCACATTCTGCGCACAATCAGCTGAGAATCCGATTTCTCTCCACAATTTTACCACCCGCAATTCCTTTGCTTTTCTTCTCAGTCGAACAACACCTCCTGGTGTCTATTCAATTCGTTTCGCACCTCCGAGTAAGTTTATCTTCCAGATTAGGCAGCCCCCACACAATAGACTCCTGCCGCGCTAAGGAATCCTTCTCTTTTTCGCTCACCAATTCACCGGTTACTCGAGTGGATCGACAGTTAAGTTCTCACACCGATTGGGTGTCGGTGTGCCTTTATCATCTCCCTTCTTCACACGTTTCTCGAGTGTCTCCATCTCTCAATCACTTTCGCTCCGTTCCCGGCTCAATTTCCATCCATTTCTCTGCGAGATCTCTTCCCTTTTCCTCTTAGATCCCATCCACTCTCTGTCCACATTTCCTTCCTTCCTTATTCATCCGACTCGTAATCATTATTTGAATTCGCGAATTCTGTGACGCTCTTTCTCTATGTGTACGAAATGGTTTCTGTTATGTTCTCCATCGATTACTTCCATCGTGCGTTTGCATCCATGATCTAATCAAATCAGAGTGATTCGGTACAGACAGCGCGGCGCTTCACTAGTCTCCCTTGCAATCCTTTCAACTTCATCCTCTCTCCTCGTCTCTCAATTCTCCTAATCTCTTCTTTTCTGGTACTGACAACCTGCCAGTCGTCAGTTGTAGTTTATCCATTGATGATTATCACGAGAGAACTACGATGCACGTATTTATGAGGACTGTCGACCCCTATCAAAGTCCTTTTCTCGCTGGTCCTTCCCGGCGTCAGGCGATTGCATCACAAAGTGATCTGTGTGATCGCTCTAACATTAAGCAATCCTGTGAGTGACTTTTCTATTTCTTCGCGAAGTATTCTTCCGTGTTTTGTGTTCCTCTTATCTCGGATTCATGAAATCGTCTTTCACAATATATCCATGTTGATCTTCATCCTCCTCATTCTCCACCTGTCTCCCTCTAACTCCTAGATATCGCTTTGAAGTGAGAGAATGGCCCATCCTTTCGAATCCCCTTCCTTCGGCCTGTTCAAACTGTGTGAACTGACATCGTCAATGGAGAGGGAAGAGAGACGCAGTTAGTTTTTCATTCCATTCGCAACTTCCTCATGTGCTATTCCATCGTTGATTCGGTTCGTATTTAGTAGTTGGCCACGCTACGGAATGCAGCGTAGTCATAATTTGGCGCTCATTAGAGGGAGACAAACAAGTGAGAGTTATCAGTGAGAGACTCATTTTGATTGACAGAAGGGGAAGAAAAAGTGCAGTGACGAGTAATTAGAGAGGGAAAGTGAGTGGAGAAGAGCATCGAGCTACGAGGATACTGGCACCAATCAACCCCTTCCTTGATGACTGACTATCACTACTATCCCTCTCTTGATAATCCTTCGATCTGCTCATGATCATCATCCCCCCCCCTCTCTCGTTGCTCATTGGAGTGACCTACTCGGGAATGGATGAAATGTCTCCATTGTTGCGACCCAATCTTGCAAGGGAAAGACACGCCATCTCTCTCCGTTCCTCCACTCCCTCGTCTTCTCCCACCCTGAGAGAGTGTGGGGGAACGAGAGAGATGGGAGAGGGTGCAGCAGTTCTTTGCAGCATCTCGTGTTTCTTTGAGTGGAACGCTGTCAGAATTCGTCGTTCTTGTCAGAATACCGTAGTGATCTCCACTGACTCTCCGCTGGTTTTAGTTGTTTGTTGTGCCCGAGTGAGTAGAGTGATAAGGTGGAAGAGTCATCTGGAAGGAGATTTGTTGGCATAGCACATTGACTCTGATAGTGGAGTTGGGTATCGAGTGAGTGCTCTCTTTCCATGAAGAGAAGATCAAGGAAGTCGACCCCTTCCTCCTATCATTTCTAATTTCCGGCAACGTTTCGTGATTAGGAAGGGATAGATCTTCGTAATCTGCGAAATTTACCTCCGTTTCATTTCAATTATTTTTATCCTAATTGGGCATTTCAACTATTCTCAGTTTGCGAGTTTCCTTAATTTTTTCCTTGCGTGACGCTCTTTCGTGATCGCATTCTGGTAGACTTACATGCGTGAGTACTTGCTAACACGATTACCTTTGATCATCGTGAACAGGTACATAGATCAGAGTAGTTCAAGTGGAAGTTATGTGCTTATGATTCACAGTGTTGGAATGTAGACAATGCAGCAGTTTCGAGTCTCCTTCTTCATTCCTCAGATTTGAAATGGTCACTTCACTCTTTGACCCCTTCTCCTCTTATGGAATGCAGATAGTCTTCATCATCACATTCCTCTCCCTTCTGTCGATGAAATGATGCCCACTCTCGGTCATCCCCCCTCTCTCTCCTCATCATCTCAGTTGTTTGCTTCTTCCCCTCTGATCCCTTCCTTCCGCTCTCTGATTACTACTGATAAAGGAGCACGCGATCGTCATTAATCCGTCTGTGGTGATAGCAGTATTTATACATTACTTATCACTTGAGGACGTATGCGCAGAAGTACTCACTAGTATTCATCAGTTACCAGGAGTATGATGTGATTGGAGGTGATAGCCATTGTGATAATGATGAGAAATGGTCTGCTCTTATCTCTGGCTGGCCGCCACGTAGTTCTTTCTCTATTTGGCTTTGTTTTGGTCAATCCTGACCATTTTAAAATTTTACAAATCTTTTGGAAAATTATAACGGTGCCGCTTAGTGTTCACTCCATTCCAATGCGATTTCCCCAATCCATCCGATTTTTGATCATTGCGATCATTGTTTATGATGCGTATCTGATTGCGTAGCTTGATATCTATTTGCCCCCTTGATCTCCCTCCAATCGATAATCATTGTTTATCGAGCTGGGTGGTCGAAGTGTCTCAATTGGTGATCGCTCTCCCCTATTCTCACTTTATCAACATATCATGGCCGTCGAGAGAGTGGAGGATGATGAGAGAGTGTAGAGAAAGAGAGGGGCGAAGCTCATAATCTCTTTCTCACTCAATCGCGCTTTGATCAATTCCGACTGAGGAGAAATGGTCGAATATCTCAGCTTGAGTCTCTCGCCCTCACGTGATTTGTACTCAAATCGTTCAATTTATCCTTTTTTTCGCTGATGTGCGATTTTCTTGGAAGACTAAGGTGGAGTGAACTTTGACCTACGTGCTGAATGAGATGAGTGACAGGGGGTAATCAGATTGGAGAGATTCGTGGAAGGTGTGAGTTGATTGCATCCATGGCGCCGTCTTAGAGGGCGCCCTTCTTTCCGGAGAAGGGAAATCAGTGATTACCACCCTCCTCTCTACTCTATTAGTCCCTCCTTGATGAGATGGAGTCATCCAGACCGGAGAACCTTCCCCTATTGTCTTTATCCTCTATCCACTCATCGAAACTAGAGAGTTCATTCGGAATCTTCCCAATCTCTTCTCCATTCTCTTGCTCTCATTTCACTCGTGAGAAGTAGCTGCCATCTCTATTTGCCACCTATCCAATGAGTATGCCCTCCCTCTGCTCCTTCCTGAGTAGAAGGAGCATCCCCCATCTAAGTACTGCACCATGATCATTCTACTCTCTCAGATATTCCCTCTATCTCCTTCTTCTCTAGAGTGGTTTCCATCGTGTTCGATGCTCTTCCCTCTCTATTCAACTACCCAATACTCCCCATTGCACCCTTTGACAGTATTAGATTTCACATGAATGAATAGTCGTTCTCGCTTCTTTCGATTCTCCGTTCGGGTAGGCACTTTTAGCCCCATTCATAGAAGAATAGGAAGGACAATTTGATGTGTGGTCGTTCCTTTCTCATTCGTTTGACCAATTCTCTAACGACAATCAGTGCTATAGATGTAATCAAAGAACACCCGAGTGCTAACAAGTTTTCCATGTACTCTAAGAGTCATGTGTACTGTAGCTAATGCGAGAAACTATTCAATATTTTGTGACGTAGAGTTGGTTTATCGGTTTCTGCAACGAAGATAGAAGAAGGCAATGTTATGTAGGGCGTAAACTTCGCTTGTCATGAGCCCCTTTGTCGTTTCTTGTTTGAGAGGATAAGTACCAATAACGAGAGCGGAGGAGGTTATGAGTTTCGAGAAAAGATATAGGAGCAGCCATTAGGATGCGTGTAGTGGAGGTCTCACGTGAGATTCTTATCGGTTTAACCTTCTCCCTTCTCTATGACTTATTCACTCGTTCAGCGATAATACCTTCTAATTCTTTCTAATTCTTGCAGAAAAAGTAGAATTGGTCTATCTCGCATGAATAGTACAGAGTGTGCAAATAGAATTGGAAGTTGGTCCCACTCTTCTCATTAAAGGGATATCCGATATCTTGGCCCTTCTGACGTCCAAGTGTTGACAGCCGAATTCCGTTTGGGATGAGGTGATATCACATGGTTGTGACATAATCCAGCATGGTGTTCAGTTGTCTTCCCATCACAGAATGGAGGGGGCATCTATCCATCCTCCCCCGTCCCTCCCCTTCTCCTAATACTCCTCATCCCTTCCTGTCCCTTCGTCGTGTGAACTCCTTTTCCCCTGCTAATCGACACAATTTTTGCTGTGTTACGAGAACAAATAAGTGTGAGTCAGTGATGGAGGGAAGACTCTTATCCGAAAGGAGAGTTGTCACCTCCCACGAGTGTGTTTGACTGAATGGTTATCACTAGACTATGTGGGAGGATGGAGGGAGGGGGGACAGTCTGTGGGAGAACATTGATGTTGCAAGAAGTAGGAGTAGTGTTTACAAAGTATCTTCCGTTTTCATTCTCCAATCCAATCACTCCGAAACGCCTTTTTATCAGACCAAAGCGCAGTTTGTCCATCGGATTTCAGGGGAGAGCATCGTCCCTCTTTGATTTCATCCTCGTTTCAGACGGGTTTCCCCGTCCCCATCGATCGATACCGTATCCAGATGGGAGGGGTATGGTAGTGGATCGATAACTGGGTGATCTACCCGATCCCCTGTCTCCGTCGTCCGTCTCTGCGTTTCTTCTTGCTCTAAAACACACAGAAGAGGAGGAGGAGTGAGTGATGTTCCCCTCCTTCTACTGTCTGTAGCCCGACGTCCTTCTCTCAATCTATCCATTCATTATTCCTTCCATATACCGTAATCAATTCGATAACGTATCTATTTTGACCCCATCACTGCGCATTCCTTCTCGTAACTGTTCTACATGCATCACTTACGTGTTATCTCCTCCCATCTTTCACTCTCGATATTTCTTCGAACCTTTTTCGCTGTTTACGTGATCGTAACCGGTTTGCAGTCAGCTGATCTCTCTAATTTTGTCGTTCCAGCAGCAAAAATCGCTGGTTGTTGGCCGGGTCGGACGAGCGAGAGAGCGTGGACTCGTGAAGAGACGAGCGAGAGAAGCAGAGAAGGCGGGAGGAGAGGCAGTCCCCTCCCTCCGCCCTTCTCCCTTCCTCCCCTCCCTCCTTCCTCTTAGAAGGGAAGAGAGAGAGAGGAGAGTAGAGGTGTGAGTGAACTCAGTCTGACGGCCCATGCGACCACTATTGTAGGTGAGCCATTCAATCATTATTACAGTGAAGGGACGGGGTACGGTAGAATCGGAATGAGTTATACGGTAGGTAGTTCCCTGATGATGATGCATTGATTGCAGATCGATAATGGTGCTTCGATGGAGATGCGTAGTGGTGCTGATCGTGGTAGTATTGACGAGAGTAGAAATGAAAGAGGATAAGAGGTGTCCAGAGGTCAGATTTCCTTTCATTGTTTCTACATGATAAACAACGATTTTTTGTGCGAAACGTTAAACAAATTCTTGAAAACAAAATCAATAGTGAATGATTCTCCTCTGCAGGTCTGTCCTTCATCCTGCCCCGATGAGGATAAATTGGCCCATTGCAAGGAGCATACGGTCATCGACGAGTGTGGATGCTGCCCGGTGAGTACGGTAGATTACTGTAGCCATGGGGCATTGATCTGTGTTGTCTCCTCCTCTCTTCCTGTTCTTCTCTCTTATATCCCGTGAACTCTCTCTGTCTATCTTCGGTCCCTTCTTCCCTTATCTTCCCTTCTTCCTCCATCTCCTTCTTTCTCCTTCGATAGAAACACAACAGAGCACTCGAGACAAAGTCTGGCGCCAGACGATCAGCTGAGGGATCCTTTTTATTAATGCTACTCTATACCGATGACGACATTCCTAGGCAATACTCGTTCGTCATTGGGAAGGGGTCAAAGTAGCTTCCTGTTGATGGTATCCGATTCTACCTGTGGCATTGGGGTGCCGAAAGGGGGAAGGGACCCTCCTATTCATCACTTGTTTTGACTCGTCCCGTTAGTGACACGAGAGAGGTGCGCGAAATGAGAAGTCATAAACAGTCACCGAAGATGGAAAGAAAGAAGAGGGATCAACAGGAAGGAATTGATAGACGAGATGTAATGTAATACTGTGGTGGATTGCATTATTGATTATGACACTGATGTGCTGATGAATTTGAACTGTTATGGGTCGAAGACGAAAAATGAGGGTTCGCATAGTTGCGTAGCTCGATTCGTTTTTCGTCACTTATCCGTTCCGGGAAGAACACCTCTGATCTACTCTCTCCTCTTTCTCCATACCTTTTCTCTGTCCTCTCTCATTTCCACTTTCTATCTCTCCCTCCTTTCTACATCTGCATCCTCCTCCTCGTTCCGAAATCTATTTCTCTGATTCTCGGCTCTCTCCTCGATCCCCCTACTCTCTCCTCCTCTCGCCTCTGCACTCTCTCCATTTCCTTCGCTCTCTCTCACGTGGCGTCCGAAAGTCGGAGAGGGCGAAGCTTCTTCGTCTTTGTTTGAACGTCGAAAGAGACAGGAAGAGAAGGGAGAAGGTCCATTCAATTTCACTCTGATCAATGGCGAATTCTCATTCAGGGAAATAGTTTGGGTTAGTCATTGACTGACGGATGGGATACGGTGGTTCCATCGAATCATTCCTTCATTGGCATATCGTGTTTCACTACTCTCGAACGAGTCTCTAGGATCACTTCCTGTGATTCTCTGGATTCCATGGGAATCTTCTCGAAGGTTTCATCCTCGAAAGAGCGGGGGAAATGGTCTCTACCCCATCTTTTCTTCTCTTCTTTGAGTGCTCGCTTTTCGTGCGCAAAGCGAGTGAGAAAACATGAAATTTGATCTACCGCCCGGCTTTGGTCTCACCCTCTCCTCCCTTCAATTGTCTATGGCTTTTGTTCTTCATGAACTGTCACTCTCTTCATTCCACGCACTCTCTCATCATCTCTCTCTTCTCTGTTCTCTCTCGGTCTCGAATCTCCCTCCTTCTCGATGTTTGCCGTAAGTTGCGCATCGACGGCACGTAAAAGAGTGAATCAGACTGGAGAAGGAAGAGAATGGAGGGGTTGAATTGAGTAATGATGATGAAAGGAGCGAGACGAGACGACTCACATTAGAAGAGAAGGGATAAGAACCAGTCTCGATGAGATGTCATGACTCACGCAGGGAACACTTGATTCAGAGAGGAGAGACGGGAAAGAGAGACGAGAGAGTGGGTGAATTGAGGAGAGACGACTGACGAGTAATACAAACTTAGTGCAGAGGCAATGAGATTTGTTTGGCCAGAAGCGTTCGCGCGTAAATCGAGAGAGGAGGGAGAAGAATGACGTTAATGTGATAGGGTGAACGAGATGGAGAAGTGAGATGAAGGATGGAGAAGATGAAGGAGAAGAGGAGAGGTGATGGGGATGAGGGGGGAAGAGATCGTGAAGTGAACTGATCACTGTGGTTGGCCGTTATGATAATGATGGAATTGAGAAGCAATGTGCAGATTAAATGCCCTAGAAATACCATGAAGCATGCATGGAATGATTGATACTATTCCTGTTCAATGTAGCAAGATCGGTGCATTGCACTAATCATAAGTGTGTTGAAGAAGATGCCATTGAACTTATTCCCTGTCTTCTCAGGTGTGTCTCCACTACAAATCGGGCGTCGTGTGTGGTCCCTCTGCAGCGTGTGCCCCGCCTCTTCTCTGTGCTGCCAGGAACGACACTGCCACTGCCAAGTGCATACAACAAGGTCAGTCCGTGATAGATGGGAGATGGAGTACGGTAGGAGTGGGTGGGAAGGAGTGTGTAATCTGTTTGGTCTCAGTTTCATCACTTGCACTTTGGGCGGCAAAGTAATAGAGCAAACTGAGACGAGATCGATGTTATCGATAAGCTGTTTGATGAGATGATTGGAGTAATGGAAGAAATGTCATGAGGAGAAATAATGAGAAGGCTTCATGAGAAGGGTCTATTACTCAGCCGTTGTTTTGAATCCACGAGAAGGGGCTCGGAATGGAAAAAGACCAGGGTTAATTAGAGTAGAGAAGAGGATCAGTGGAGTTGATGGAGTCATAAAAGAGATGAGTATGAGACCCCAGAGGATAGATAGGAGGAGGGTCTGTGTAGGATGAACTAGTATGGGAGGGATTCATTATTCACCTGCAGATGACAGCATTGGATTAGGATATGTTTTAGAGGGAGACTCATGAATACTCTCAATTGCTTCTTCCTCTTTCCTTTCACCAGACCGTTTCCTG
>LS566686.1:9315-22913 GCA_900490775.1 Pristionchus maxplancki
ACGGAGAAATTCCACAAAAACTGTTTTCTACGTGACGCCATCTGGAGCCAACGGAGGCTCTATATGGAAAATGAGTATGCCCATCGTCATCAGCACCCTCGAGAACCCTAAAACCCGGAGTTTCAGGAAATCGACCTTTTTGAGCTGTGCCAGACCCAGTCGGATCTGCTCGACTCTCTCGCGAACGGCCTCATATTTTTGTAGCGAATTTGATTTCAGAAGTTTTTAATTATTTATAACATGTCTCTTCACACACTCCACGTGAATGAGTGCTGCAATGGGAGAAGAACGTGATCTCACGCATATAATTAGCACACCTATCATTCGTTCTCGTTATCACGTTGTCTATTCCATGTTCCAATTGATTGCAATGCTCCCAGACGACAGGAAAGCGCTACTCGCCTGCATTTTTCGGCCGTCTCGTTCAATGTGAGTTCGAGAATATTCATTTCAGTTACCATCACAGGCAAACCGTCTTTTCAAGACATACTGGACTACAGCGAACAACCACGACGAGTGTATTCCCGTCGGCACTGTGAAGAATCTGTGGGTGCATCCCATCAAGAGCTGCAAATGGGGCGCGTGCGATTCTCAATAGGGGTTCAGCACTGTAATACGAAACTTCTATCCATCTCAGGTGTTTTCTCTCTACTGCGATGAATTGGGCCCACGATACGGCGAGAGTCGCGATCGGGAATGTATCGCCATTGACGGGACGACCGGTGTGATGCACGACTTCAGCTCATCCAAGTGAGAACCAGATTATGAATGAGAGATGGAGATCGTCAGTACCATGCCGATAGAACACCGAGGTTTCCAGTTTGAGGTCACGAGACGCGCACATACTACAAGAGTGCACACGGCGTACAGTCGTGTAGTCTGTCCGCTCTTTTGCACATAGAAGATCAGGTTCACAGGGCAAGATCAAGCTCACATGGTTAAAAAGAAGGGGAGGATCATGATGAACATTCGAGAAAATCATGAACAACATTCGAAAACATCGCACACCGTTGATAATGTGAATGGAGAAATTTCCCTAAAACGTGGTGTCGCTCAGGCAGACGTCGTCGATGGTGTGCTTACCGTAACCACGTCTGACGGTGCGACCGCTGTCCTCGGGGATGTCGTCGAGCGACGAACCGTAGGCCGTGCGACGTGAGTTCAAGTCGGCAAGTACAAGGCTTCTGTATTCTGAATTTTTAACAGAGACTATCTGAGAGAATTTAGATAGGGCCGTACATCGATTTTTAACCTATGCTCAAAAAATGACCAAAGGGGTACTTTTTGACGTAGAGTTCGAAAATCGACCTTAGGAAGCCGTATCTCCAATAGAGATGGGAAAGCAAGAGGCAAGAGGGGCGAATTGATGCAAATTGCGCCGCGCTCTTGTACAAGAGTGAGGGAGAATGACTCGTCTCTTGCAAGAGTAGGAAGAACACAGCAAGAGAAATCCAAGAGTAATCCAAGAGTAGGGAAGGGAAGAGAGGAAACTCAACGAAAAAGCTCTTGGAAAAAATGCTTTTTGACAATTTCTTTTACGCCTGCGTAACAATTAGACTGTTAATTATCTCGGTAATCGATTAGCGTGGTAGGTCATAGCCAATCAAGATAATCTATTATAGCAACCGTTAAAATTACTTCTGATGTGTCTTGAATAGCCTCTTACCCTACCCCTTCTTCTTTTGGGACCAGGATCCGTACTCCTTCCGTAGTCCTTCCTTAATTGGACTACCGTATACCTACAGTACCCCACAATCGTACCCTAATAGAACAACCCTATAAATACAGTATCCCACTACCTTAGCCTGATCCCATACCCCTCTACCGTAACCCGAGTACCGTACCGCAGTAGCGTACGCCGATACCGTAACATGAGTACCGTAATCCGAGACCCTAGAACCGTACCCCGAGACCCGAGTACCGTACCTCGAAACCGTAACCCGAAGTTACTTACCCTGCTACCGTAACCCGTACCTGGAAAGGTGTTCAAGTTCCAGACGCTTCTAGTTCGACATTCTATTGAGTGGGGAGAAACGAAAGCAGCAGAGAAGGAGAGTTTACGGTCGATTTTTACCCACATGGTAACTTTCCTACCAGCCTTTCCAACCAGTCTTATTTAGTACATGTTTATCGTATGGTCTTTCACTGAGCTTTCAAAAGTGCTAAAACGCAATGTATAGAAGGTTCCATGTGGGAAAGTTCCAGAAGTTTCTAGAGTTTTCCGTCACAGACTCACGGGCTATGTTTTGTATTTCAAATACATGCAAAGATGATCTTAGTGACTAGCAGGTCCTCATTACGCTAATATGAAATAGATTATGAAGAAACCTCGGTGGCAAACCATCGAAAACGCATCATTTCTCGCTCAACTCAAATCCAAGAGTAATCCAAGACCTCTCACTCTTGCACAAGAGTTAATCCCTCTCTCTCCTCTTGCATTCCCTCTCATTCCTCGCCGAGCGAAGCGGCGACTGTTGGATTTCCTCTTGCTTTCCCTCTCTAATCTCCAACCCCCCAATACCCTGTGGCACACTCCACCCTGCCAGGGGGCAAATGCAATTTCGCGAGGGGCGCTCCATACCCCTACAAATTATATATCATCTTGTAGATATCGACGAGACAAACATTTTTTTGTGTTGGAAGTGAAAGGCTAACTCTTCTGTGAAAAAAAAATATTGCGGTCGACAGTTTTATTTTTTCCACCGTGAAAATTTTTTTGTCGGCCCGTGCAAATTAAACTTTTTCATTTTGATCGTCGTCCTTTTTTTACCCCTGCGTACATTTTTTCAAGAGGATAACTTTTGGGAAAACTTGTTTCATGTCTCGTCGAAAGAGCGCAACCTCGCTTTTTTCAGCTTTTTGGGGTTTTTGAAATCGAATAACTTTTAAATTTTCATCTGCCAAGTGCAGTTTTTCACTAAAAACAACAAATATGGGCCCTAACAATATTTTCTGAAAGTTGGAAGTGAATCCAAGAGAAAAAAATGTCGACGAAAAAATTCTCAAAATACGCCAAAAAATCAAGATTCCTCAAAATATTTTTTTCGCTTGGATTCACTTCCAACTCTCAGAAATTATTGTTACGACCCATATTAAGGGTTTTAAATAAAAAAATGCGCTTGGCAGATGAAAATTTAAAAGTTATTCGATTTCAAAAACCACAAAAAGCTGAAAAAAGCGATGTTGCGCTCTTTCGACGAGACACGAAACAAGTTTTCCCAAAAGTTATCCTCTTGAAAAAATGTACGCAGGGGTAAAAAAGGACGACGAACAAAATGAAAAAGTTTAATTTGCACGGGCCGACAAAAAAATTTTCACGGTGGAAAAAATAAAACTGTCGACCGCAATATTTTTTTCACAGAAGAGTTAGCCTTTCACTTCCAACACAAAAAAATGTTTGTCTCGTCGAGATCTACAAGATGATATATAATTTGTAGGGGTTTGGAGCGCCCCTCGCGAAATTGCATTTACCCCCTGGCAGGGTGGAGTGTGCCACAGGGTATTGGGGGTTGGAGATACGGCTTCCTAAGGTCGATTTTCGAACTCTACGTCAAATAGTACCCCTTGGGTCATTTTTTAAGCATGGGTTAAAAAATCGTTGTACGGGCCCTGAAGGAAGTTTCTCAATTCTCTCAGATAGTCTCTGTTAAGGCGACTTGAAATTTTTAGGCATCTGAATCGGATAAAGATCTTTGCATAACCACAAGTGAGCTGTTTGAACGCACAGATGCGCGCGTTTGTGCAAAACACTGAGAAGAGAGAAAGAGGAGGAAAGGAGAGAGAAAGAGAAGGAAAGAGTGCAGAATAGAGAAAAGAGGATAGCATAGTGCTTCGGCAAATCGTTTCGCCTTGCTCTCTCGCTGTTATGTACATTTCTCGCACTTTTTCCGACAGCTTGTTATTGTTGTGTCTCTTGCGTGGTCCGGAGCGGGGAAGACGGGTTGTATTACTTACAACTTTATCTACATAAAATAAACTCCAAAAGAACGACGTGCTGTGGCGAGAGAGAGAGAGGCCAATTGATTTTAGGCCAGATAAAATACTAGAAATATGAAATACCGTAACTGGTCATTTCGTGGTGAGAGTATTACAGTTCAAGAGGAGCGTGCAATAGGTCAGACTATTAAATACTTGGGCGAATATATTTACGAACTAGCGTTCTTCGAACGCTATGGCCTCCGGCGGCCCCTGCCGGGGGCTGGGGCTCGCTTCGCTCGCCCCCGTGTCGCTCCGCGGTCGGCTTGCGCCCTGCGGGCGCGCGCCGACCGCTCCGCTAACGGCGCGAGACGTAAAATGACCGAGCAAATCGACTCACTCTACCCTCTAAATCGGATTAGCCCTCTCGCCCCTCCCTTGTCCCTCGCTAATGGGATTATTTGCGCTCGATTCGTGTCGTCCGGAAAGTCGATCTCTCTCCTAGTTATATGGATATTCTTATTATGTATTTACTATACAACACCTCCCCTTCAAGATTGGCACTGCCGATCTTAAAATACAGAAATGGGGAAAGAGGTGAGGTGAGGACGTAGAATATGGGGAAGAAGGGATCATTGCGTTTTCTTCTCTTTGTACGTCTTCTTCGTCGGATCGACCTCGAGTTTGCGTGGTGGCTGACGAACTCGCTCGGATCGTCTCGGCACATCGGGCTGCTTGACGGGGCTCGGCTGAGGTGACGTCTGGGCAGAAGTGAAACGCGAAGAGTTGGCTGTTGAAGCCTCAGAAATGGAATCATTTGTGGGATGATTCTCCACACTCTCATCGAGTTCATCCTGGAACTCATCCAGTGGATCTTGATCCACCACAGGAAACTCTCCTCTGTTCTCGTCATTCTGATCGAGCTCTTGATAATCGTTGATTTTTTCTCTGAACCCGTCTCTCAGATTCACCACAGGATCGTGATCCATTCTCTCTAGTTCGAATGTATCGAGTAGAAGGTCGAGCGGAAGCTGTGATTCACTTTGCTCAACTCGAGGAGCACCGCTCTCCTTCTTGCGAAGCTGATTCGCGTGAGCCCTCTGCTTCTTGTGGTTCACTTCGATCTCGAACATGACCTTGCCCTTCTTTCCAGTGATCACTGGAATCCACTGGAAACGATTGGGTCCATCAGGTGCACGGTAGTACACTTGGTCGCCAACAGAGTACCATCTGTCTTTGGCACCGTGTTTCTTGTTGAATTGATCCTTCATTCGTTCATCCACTTTGTCCGATCTCTTAGTGGGGCGAAGGAGATCCAGCTTAGATCTGATTGATCTTCCGATGAATATCTCTGCGGGACTCTTTCCGTGAGGTACCTTCGGATAGGGGGTCCTTCTGTAGGCCATCAGGAACTTCTGAATGATCTCCTTGGTCGGCGCATCTCCATTCATCTTCTTCATACTCCTCTTGAGCGTATCCACGAATCGCTCGGCTTGTCCGTTGGACTGAGGATGATACGGGGCTATTGTGATGTGTTTGATGCCGTAGGAGGCACACATTTGACTGAATAGCTCCGAAGTGAATTGTGTTCCATTGTCGGACACAATAATCTCTGGGATACCATATCTAGCAATGGCGTCCTTCATGAAATCAACCGTGATTGATGCGGTGATTCTCTGAGTGCAGTACACTTCTGGCCATTTGCTGTGAGCATCCACGATCACGAGGTAGTATTCGCCTCGTACTGGACCCGCATAATCGATGTGGACTCGCTCCCACGATCTCTCAGCGGTCGGCCACGGCTGTAGTGGAACCTTCACTGGCGCCTTTGCAGCCTTGGCACAGCGATCACACTTGATCACAGTGTTCTCGATTTCCTGGTCCATTCCTGGCCAGAAACAGATGCTTCTTGCGAGCGACTTCATGCGAACGATGCCTGGATGTTCTGCATGTAGATCTCTCATCACTCTCGATTGTAGCGTCTTCGGCACGATCACACGAGATCCGAAGAGCAAGCATCCCTTCACGAGGCTCAACTCGTGTCTCCTTGAATAGAATGCTGTGAGATGAGGTTTCTCGACAACTTTTCGAGGCCATCCCTTGAGATGGATCTTGATCACTTCCTGGAGAAGTGCATCTTTATCTGTCCCTGATCGAATGTCTGTTGCCGTGACTGGCATGCGACGAATCGCCGAGCTGAGAGTTTCGCAAATGTCATCCTCGACATCTGCTTGTACCAGCGCGATGCCCATTTCCTGCTCTGACTGACATTCGCTTATCAGTCGAGAAAGAGCATCGGCATAGAAGAACGAGTCTGTGTTGATGTACTCGATACGGAAGTCATACATGAGTAGAGTCTCGGCCCATCTGTAGATCCTCTTTGCCGTGTAGGCAGGCACCCCCTTGGGTGAGCCGAAGATGGACAGCAGCGGCTTGTGGTCAGTCTGAAGTGTGAATCGTCGACCGAACACGTACTTGTGGAACTTTCCCACCGCGAAGATGAGCGCGAGCGCTTCTTTTTCGATTTGTCCGTAGTTCTTCTCAGCTGGTTTCAGCTTTCTCGAAGCGTGACTCACTGCACGTAGACTTCCATCGGGGAATCTGTGCAGTATGACAGCACCGATGCCGTCCTCACATGCATCTGCTGCGATCACGATCTCCTTCTGTGGATCGTAGTGTACGAGACTGAGCTGATGGTTCAGCTTCTCCTTGATCTCCGTGAATGCTCTTGCACATTCCTTCGACCACTTCCACTTCACATTTTCCTTCAAGAGATGATCCAGCTGGGAACGCAGTTTATGCATTCCATCGATGAACTGTCCGTAGTAGTTCACCATTCCCAGGAAACTGCGGAGCATCACGGGATTCTCCGGTTCTGGCATTGTACGGATCGCTTCCGTCTTCTTGGGATCGGTGTGTCTACCGTCCATGTTGATGATGAAGCCAAGGAAACTGACTTCCTTCATTCCGAACGTGCACTTCTCTGCTCTAGTGCGTAGTCCGTACTGCTTCAGCTTGAGCATGACCTCGACGACTGTCTCGTCATGCTCCTTCTTTGTCCTTCCTCCGATGATGATATCATCCAGATAAGGTATGGCATGCTTAACACCGCTCAACATCGTATCCATTAGTCTCTGGAAGATGCCTGGAGCAGCCTTGACACCGAAGGGTAGTCTCTTGTATCGGAAGAGTCCCTTGTGAGTGTTGATTACCAGTAGTTTCTGAGCTTCCTCATCTAGAGGTACTTGCAGATAGGCTTCTGCCAGATCGATCTGCGAAAAGACCGATGCTCCATTGAGAGTGGCAAAGATGTCTTCCGGTACAGGAAGAGGATGAGCGGGTAGATCGATTGCTGCATTGAGACCTGTGCTGAAGTCTGCACACATTCGCATCGACCCGTTCGGCTTGCTCACAGTGAGTATGGGTGCTGCCCATGCACTGTATTCCACCTTCTCAATCACTCCGCACTTCTCTAGTCGGTTGAGCTCCGTCTCGACCTTCTCTGTGAGAGCGTACGGAACTGGTCTTGCCTTGACGAAGACAGGCTTGACGTCAGGCTTCAGTTGTAGAGATGCCGTCATCTCTGTACATCTTCCCAGTCCACTAGCGGTGACCTCGGGGTATTCCTTCTTCACCCACTCAGTGTACTGTTTGCTGGTCGACAGAGGCGTGGTGACCTCGTGGATAGTCGGACCAGGTTCTCGGATCTCGACGAGATCGAGCATCTTGATGAAGTTCTTGCCGAGGAGATTGATGTTCTTGCGAGTGACATACACGTCACCTGTCGCCTTGACACCACCGTACTCAGCTGCAATCGTGGCCATTCCTAACAACTCCAGTGTCTCTCCATTAGCACACGTGGCAGTACAGTCAGCCTTTGTATACTTCGGTTCTCCAATCGATCTCCACGTCTTCTCTGAGACAATCGTGATGTCCGCGCCCGTATCGATCTTGATTGACGATGAGTGACCATTCAGTCTCAGGTGGATCTGGTAATCCGATGTAGCCACAGTTGCTACACTCACCGTGTGGGCCTTCTTGGCCTTGCACACTCGAGCAATGTGACCCTTCTTGCCACATTTGTTGCAGTCGGCTTCCTTGAATGGACAGTCTACCCTTGAGTGGGCCTTGCTTCCACAGCCATTGCAGGGCACATTCTGAGTGTTGGAGTGTTTCTGTTTATCCGTTCGGTTGTTATGCTTGTTCTCGACACTCTTTTTCTGCTCGTTCTCTTTCTTTCCATTCACAAAACTAACATCTTTGCGTGATTCAGTGATGGATCTTGAGTCTTTCTTGAGCTGGGACATCGTTGAACACCGAAAGTAGATCGTTCAGAGTGCACTCCTTGCCTCTCTGCTTGGCAGCTTGCATCATCTTTAGATGCGCATCGGAGTATCGAGGAAGGTCGAGAGATTGCAGGAAAGTGAGCACCTTCCACTCATTTATCGTAGCCTCTTGGACTCGCGCGTTCTCGACCGTCTGGTTGACGCGTGCTGCGAGAACTCTGACGTCCTCGATGTTTTCCCTGCTCATCTTCAGATCGAGCATGGTACGTCGCCGATCGAAAATAGACGTGTTATCGCCGAACAGCGTCAGCATGTTGGTCACAACATCATTGAGTGTCATGTCGGCCCATTTGGTAAGGGCGATCGATTCAGTGAAAGTTCGTTCCACTGTAGTAGTAACGTGTCGAATGAGCAGTCTGATCTTCTTTAGATCGTCCCAATCCTTGAGATCGATATCGAAGATGTCCTCGTGTCGATTCCACCATCTCTCGAATGTCGAGCCATCCTCGGGTGAGTATGTGAACTCTTGGATGCGCGACTCGATCGCGTTGAGAGAGGCGATCGACAGCTCATTAGTTCTGTCCATGGCCTCAGCCTTGCTCTCGCTTTGCTTCTGGAGCAATTGAGCCATGCTGGCCACCAGCTTTTTTAAGTCGTTCATTTCGGACATCGTGTCCGATTCGTTGTCCACTATTCCCATGTGTTTGTACGCGAGTGATGTAATTCAAGTGGTTGCCGTGCCTAACACTAACGTAGCTTACTTCCAAATGAAATTTTTTTTTTAATTTTTTAAAATTTGGGCAGCACTTACGTGGTGTCACGACACGCTTCTCGCCGATTTCTCCCGAAATCGACGGCTACACTGGTTCTCACAGTTTCCTCCCGGAAGACTGTGGCTACACTCTCGCAGTTTCCTCCCGGAAACTGCGGCTACACTTCACTCTCGCCGTTTCGTCACTGAAACGACGGTACACTTGGGGGAAACAAGAATGGGGTAGGACGACAAGAAAACACAATTAAAAACAAGAAAAATATACCTTTTTCGAGTCCGAGTAGTCCCTGAACGCCAGTATGTTGTGTCTCTTGCGTGGTCCGGAGCGGGGAAGACGGGTTGTATTACTTACAACTTTATTTACATAAAATAAACTCCAAAAGAACGACGTGCTGTGGCGAGAGAGAGAGGCCAGCTAAAATACTAGAAATATGAAATTCCGTAACTGGTCATTTCGTGGTGAGAGTATTACAGTTCAAGAGGAGCGTGCAGTAGGTCAGACTATTAATTACTTGGGCGAATATATTTACGAATATTCTTATTATGTATTTACTATACAACAGTTATGTTTGTCAATCGCGGATTTTAGAATACGTATCACATTTTTAAAATGATACGAGCGTATTCCGTGCCAAAAATAATCCCCGCGCACGCTTCGGCGCGCTGACTCCGCCCACTTTTGCTTTCCTTTCGTAATTTGCGGCCATTCCTTTATATTTTTTCGTGTTTTACCAATAAAACTCGATTATAGTGATGGGTTAGCACCCATTTAAAACGCGTTCTCTGTAAGAGCGGGACGGTCTCCTACAGGGGGTGGCACAAGGATTCAAAATGGTCGGATCGAGCTGAATTTTTTTGTGGGGAGTGCCTATGGGTCGGGAATGCTTCCCTGAAAATATTATGTCGATTGATCAACTTTTTGACCTACCAATAAATATCATGATTTGCCCTCATGCAATACACCATTCGATAGAGCATCAAAAGTTATGTCTGAAGCTATATTTTCGTCCATTTTGGAGTAAATCTGCATGAGCTATGCATGAAAATGTGCATTTTTATGTGGTTTTTGATTTTTTACATATCAAAGAAACCATTTGTGTAAAAAGTGTTTATGATTTTTGCACCTGGAACGACGTAAAAAGAATGTGAAAACGTATGGGAAGTGATTACATGACGACTACCCATCATATGGAGCATGAATTAGGCTGGCAAAAATCACGCAGGGAGGCGGCATCGAACCTGTGTCGATAAATGCGCGCTACTAGATCGCTTATTTGACTAATTACACGACCGATTTCGATAATTTAAAAAATACAAAAAATTCTAAATTGAATGAGGAATCCAAAAATCACAAACACTTTTTACACAAATGGCTTCTTTGATAAGTAAAAAATCAAAAACCACATAAAAATTCACATTTGCATGCATAGCTCATGCAGATTTAATCCAAAATGGACGAAAATATAGCTTCAGACATAACTTTTGATGCTCAATCGAATGGTGTATTGCATGAGGGCAAATCATGAATTTTTTTGGTAGGTCAAAAAGTTGATCAATCGGCCTAATATTTTCAGGGAAGCATTCCCGACCCATAGGCACTCCCCACAAAAAATTTCAGCTCGATCCGACCATTTTGAATCCTTGTGCCACCCCCTTCCCGTTCTTACAGAGAACGCGTTTTAACACAAAATCGATAATTAATTACGCTAATTTGAATTAAATTGGCATTTCGTTACTCGCGGAACGATAAACAACTTTTTGTAATTTTGTGATAGGCGAAATGCAACTTTGTCCCGCGGATATTGATATTCCTGATCTATTCGAGATGCTGGTGGTATGTACCCCCGATAGGTCATGCTAAGAACTATGAAGGATTCCTGCTATACAAAATGGAAAGAATGAGCATCGAACGGTTTTTGGCCGAATCTGACAATTAATGGTGTTTTATGATAAACGTTTGATCAAAAACATTGCTTGAATGGGCATAGTAATAGTCGCTGGCAAAAATGCAATAGAATCGACGACCAAAGCTCGATGTGCAGTTTCGTAGTCTCTGGTTGCTCCAAACAACTCATCACTGACAACGTCGTTGCATTCCGGAAATGTACAATTTACGTGAAGATGGGTGTTACCGCAGGCGAAAACACGTAGTAGACTCGCTCACAAGATATCTTCACTCGTTGCCACAGTCTGCCCACCTATCATGGAGCCCCCACCATCATATGCTGAGGCGATATCTTCCGTAAGCGTAATTGAATGATGTTCGAATATCAAGTAATCAAATTTTTTACTCGTGCGCAACGCCGTCCAATGAAGTGCGCACGGAAGTGCGTCAAATCCTCCCCTTCAAATACACCCATCCAGCCTATTCGCAGTCGTCTCGGGAATTAACGATTCGGTGAGGTATTCTCCGAAACTTTCCTCGATTTTGCATATTTGGAGACGACGAAAGCGCAATTGGTGGGAATGTGCGAGCAAGACGAGTGGAGTTTTTTGCGTCGTCATTGCGTTCTTCCTGACTATCAAGATTTGGCTGGCAATTAAGAGTCGATGGATAAACAATTGTTGGTGAAATGCTTCATTTGTGGTAGATGTTTTCGGGACAGTATGTTTTTGTACGCTTCCCAGCCCTGAAGACGGCAGTTTTACAGACAACGCGTTCTAATTCGTTATTCATATTTATTAATCACATTTTTCTAGATTTATCACAAACGTTTGGGAAAATGATCGATCCATTTCGTGATTTAATTATACAAGATACCGGGCACTTCCTAATTGCCTCAGAACGAGTTATTCGGTCTCTTCGCCAGATATTCCTTGAGTTTCGGTGTATTTTCCACCTTTCTCCTCACTTCGTTCATAGTAGGAAATCCGCCCAAGTATCCGGGTGCCTTGCTCTCCAGAGTGCACATGTGATCAACGATGAGGAGATCGACCCAAGTGAGGGAATTGCCCACGAGAGACAAGCTTCCGTTCTTCTGCAATGAGATTTTAATGAAAATAGCAAGTAAATTTAACAAATAACCTTTGCAATCTTCTCTAGTGCTTCGAAATACTTGTCCCTCGCCGGTTCTCCCACTTCCGTTCTCAAATTGGGGAGATCTCCCTTCTGCAACCCGCAAAGAACCGCGTAGAAGGGCAGTTGTTCCGAGTAATAATCCTTGAATTGATCGGCGATCGCGTCGGCCCAAGCCTTTTGAATGGAGAATTACCAGCAAAACCTGGAATGGGAAAATGAAAGACTAAAATGTCAGTGAAATCAGTGAACGGTAAGTAGTATGAGATCTGACCGAATTTGCGTGCCAGGTAGCGAGCGATTGTATGCGACTCGGGCAGTTGCTTCCCGTTTATCTCCAGGATGGGCATCTTTCCGAAGGGAGAAACTGAATGAAACCCGTCTAAGATATCCAGATACGAATCAACTTAATCGGCTTGTATTCGCTTTCCCATTGAGCTCTAGTGTTTCGATTGTCTTCGAATGGAGTTTCGGATAGAGCTAACAGCTGGCGAGATACCTGAGATACCTTATTCCGGTAAATCGTGATGATAAGCTGTTTTAAAAGTTTACAAATGTGTCTAACACACCTCGGAAAGACCTCGGGCATCAAAGTAGGTTAGCTTAAAGGCATGAGAGAAGAGAAGGTTTCGGCAATGAAGCCTTTCGTGTGGTTTCGTGCAGCTTTCAACTTAGTGGTGGCTACAACTGGGGCTAGAAACTAGATAGCACGTGTGTCGCCTTTCTTAGAAGAATCGAATAAACCCAGGTACATTCAAATTGTCAAAAATGTACTAAAATCATTTTTCGATAATCGTTAGGGTACCCCACAAGGTAGTGAAGAGCTTTGTACCAAATTTTCGATTTTAACGATACAGTAGGTCATCAAACTTTTCAAAGGCCCAAAATTGCAAACTTTTAAGTCTCGTAGCTCCGTCCACAATGATTTTGGTGCTTAGGTTTGAAGAGATGAAATGATCCATTTCTCATGGAGAATATGCCTGCACTTTTGGGGTGTTCATTTTCTTATCAGTAATTATGCAAATCGATAAAAATGTTTGATTTAAACCACAAGTCGAAGCCCATGAATTTTATGAGCTCAAGGGATAGAGCTCATTGAGACGAATCGAATGATATGCTGAACTTATACTTTAAATCGGTGTGAAACTGAGATAAATTAAAAATAAGATTCTTACTGCACTATGGCACAATCACTCTTCCACTCCTCTCCTCTCTATTCTTGATCGGTCACCTCAACAGATCATTCTCACTCCTCGTCAGCAATGAGCGGCGTGGTTAAGTGGTTAACGCGCTCGTCTACTCTTTTGCATATTTTTGGGTTGGTTCGACGCATGATTTTTGTTTGTTTTAGTGTTATCTAACTTCCTACTAACACATGTCTTACTATGTTATGAGGCGAATCGCCAGAGTGTCACCCACCCCTGTGCGATCCGCCAAAAGTTTTTCGTATCAGCCCCCCAAGTTCACCTAAGGTACTTCGAACGATGCTCTTTCAAACTGCGCTTCAGGATTTTTGATATCTTGTCTAAATTTCGCAATACGAAAGATCAAAGATCAAGAATACACCAGGTTTTCGCAAAATGCTCGTCACGGAAATGATCATAACTCT
>LS566686.1:28311-49284 GCA_900490775.1 Pristionchus maxplancki
ATTTTGAGCAGAGTTATGATCATTTCCGTGACGAGCATTTTGCGAAAACCTGGTGTATTCTTGATCTTTGATCTTTCGTATTGCGAAATTTAGACAAGATATCAAAAATCCTGAAGCGCAGTTTGAAAGAGCATCGTTCGAAGTACCTTAGGTGAACTTGGGGGGCTGATACGAAAAACTTTTGGCGGATCGCACAGGGACCTCGAAAATGGGTAATTCTCTCGCGATTCGTCTCTTATACATATGAGCAACGTGTATCAAATCCATGCAAAACATAATCTGGTACCAAAATCAGCTCCTGTGAAAACTGAATCGTTCGCCGCAACGGTTCGCATTGTTGAATTGAAGCTATGACAATGAGTAGAAAATGCAACAAAAAAGTCGAGTCGAAGTTGAATCAGACCAAAAATCTGCAAATGAGTAGACGAGCGCGTTAACCACTTTACCACGCCGCTCATTCCTGACGAGGAGTGAGAATGATCTGTTGAGGTGAACGAGCAAGAATGGAGAGGAGAGGAGTGAGAAGAGTGATTGCGCCATAGTGCAGTAGGAATCTTATTTTTAATTTATCTCAGTTCCACACCGATTTAAAGTATAAGTTCAGCATATCATTCGATTCGTCTCAATGAGCTCTATCCCTTGAGCTCATAAAATTCATGGGATTCGACTTGTGGTTCAAAACAAACATTTTTATCGATGTGCATAATTACTGATAAGAAAATGCCCAGCCCAAAAGTGCAGGCATATTCTCCATGAGAAATGGATCATTTCACTTCTTCACACCTAAGCACCAAAATCATTGTGGACGGGACTTCAAAGTTTGCATTTTTGGGCCTTTGAAAAGTTTGATGACCTACTGTATCCTTAAAATCAAAAATTTGGTACAAAGCTCTTCATTACCTTGTGGGGTACCCTAAGAACTATCGAAAAACGATTTTAGATGACTGGGTAAGAAAATGTACCTACCACCCCCTGATTCTATTCAATTCTTAGGCGGCGCGCGTGATAGTACGGGAATAAAGTAGATAGTACGACTCTCGGGAACTGGTATCCATAACAACACGCGCTCTCTTCTCTTCCTACGTAGGGAAGTCCTCTCCAGCATTAGTTCTATTGCTTGCCTGCGTTCTTGAGTTGCAATTTTGAAATGCATGTTTGCATTTGATAATGATCAAAAGATATAAATAAGAAAAAATAAATTGCAGTTAGATTAAGATGAAGACTTTTTCTTCGTAGTATAATGCTTTGACAACGAAACTGCATATGTCAACCGTTTGAAGGCAACCCAATTACAGGAAAATACTGAAATTGCATTGTGTGCTTTTCGATTCACCATAAGAGGGTAGCATGAAATTTATTATATTTATCCTGACTATGGGCAATATTGCACATGAACAAACATCAGAGATACTCATGAATGAGGAGAATTTAAGAAAATAAAATACGTTTCGTAAACCTAACCTAATCGAAGCTCCCGAATAGAGCTGTCCGAATGAAGAGATTGAGTAAGAATGAAGAGGCTATTTCTCCCCACTAATTCCCCCTCTTCATTGAAGAGGGCGCGGTCGTTCTAGCTCCCTAATGAAGAGCTTTTCACATAAATCGTTCTAATTCGAGCAAAATCCGATATTACTATTTCAAACTTCCTTCATTCTCTCCTACTCCAACCACTCTGAACAGGCATGAGCGAGGCGAATGAGTGAGAGGGAAAGGGGGAGGGAGAGGGGACAAAGTGACCCCTCAATTCGACCTATCATTTCGACCCATCAAAATGACACCTCAAAATGATCAATGTGCGACACTGAATACAGCATAAGATTCCTACCGACTAATCCGTGGGCTCATGTTAGGTTATTTTCTTCCAACGATCCGCAGGTCAGGTTTTTTTGATGATTTGGTTCTCAGCGAAAGTGCCCTATCAAAGCATTTCTGCGAATAGCATGAACTTTTTGATCAGCCGTACGGCTAATTGTGCAGGTAGTGACTACATCATCGAATGCATTGTCTGAGGAGCTCAGAGGGAACAGAGCGACTCATTTAGTTTTGTAAATAGGGGAATACGGGAATTTACTGAACAGAGCAGACGTTAGACGTTCTGAGCGATCCTTTTGACTTTCTGCTTGGGATGATTCGACGATTTCTCCCCTTCTTCTTCCTCTTCAATAGTACTTCTTCCACCATTCTCAACAGAAGTCTCATCGGATTCCTTATTTCATCCGCGTGCGTGAACTTACAATGTGTTCCCAGTTGAGAGCAGAGTATCTCACTCTGCAGCATACTTGTATAGTAG
This sequence comes from Pristionchus maxplancki, assembly GCA_900490775.1. NCBI lineage: Eukaryota > Metazoa > Nematoda > Chromadorea > Rhabditida > Neodiplogasteridae > Pristionchus > Pristionchus maxplancki. The sequence goes on from LS566686.1 coordinate 30,602, forward strand.
TAGGGAGAATGCAATGTAAACTATTCGATGTCCAACCTGAGCTTGCGTAACTGTTTCATTCTCCAGCCGCTCTGTAATCATCCTCAATGAATTTCTCCTTTTTAAACCGCTTCTTCGAGCATCAGATTGGCATCCTAAAATCGAAACTTCCTTTCAAGAGACCTTCTGTCTCCAGTCACTGCCTTCATAAAACGAAACTGCTTTTACGCATGACGCGTGTTCAAACAGTTAGAGGGCACGTACACACATGTACACCATGAACCAACAACGTACCTTCGGAGTCTGATTCACTGCTTATTCCGGTTGATTCATCTAATTGCTCTTCCTCCGAATCATCGACAATGAGAAGGATGGAGCAAGGCTGCCAGATGCCATTTTGTGATTGCGAGTCAAGACCAATCAGTCAAATTACGAAATTCGGATCATTTTTTTTTAGATCAATTATATAAAGTTATTCACCTTCTTCCTGAATTTGAAAGTTTCCGGAAGTATTCGTTCGAAACTTGCAAAATTAAGTTGAGAATAATAGAGGATAGCCAAGTCTGCTTCTCTAATTGCCACCTCTGGAGCTCCAGTCTTTTCCAATCCATGATCACCTGTAAGTAGAGAAGTATTTTTGAAATCTCTATCTTTTGTATAATATGCGGGCGCGTCAACTGAAAAAGTGTAACATTAAGTGCTTGACCTCAATTGTGATTTCTGCTCCATCGTAATCCAACACAACAAAGTACACATGATTATACGCAGCATGTCTTTCCCATTTCCCAGCTTGCTCGCACAATTTCTGGAGCTAAAAACGGTATGGATTTAAAAATCGAAAAAAATCTCTCCTTGGCGTTCCTCCAACAATTACAAGTTTTATTTCCGAAGGGAGTTCTTCTTCATTAAGCAGCATATAACTACAAAATAGAAGATAAGACTAATGAAAACTGAGAACTGACATTCTGTACTATTTTAAAGGCGAGATTAGAAGAAAGTGGGTTTCTAAAAAAAGAAGAGATATCGATGCAGAATTATTCATGGATCAAAACGACGCCAAATGCAGTATGATACACTCATCTTGCATTCTGATTCCCGAATGCGATGGAAATTTCGAATAAAACACAATCTCCCGTTCCTTGAACAATGTTGCTCACCTTCATGACTCACTCTTGACTCCGCCCACCAATCTTTGCAGTAACGAAACTAGCAGTACACTTCTGTTTATTCAGGCAAGAAGAAGCCAGAAGGTGAGTTATTAAAGTAAAGGTGCGTCCATATCAGGTAATTTTATTTTCGTACACTACTCGATGTCATGCCCATGATAGTTGCCGACTTGCTCGGTGGGTATGCCCTGCTGCTATATCCTGCTGCTTTTCAAATGCATATAGGTTTGCTTATCAATGTGCTTGCTGGCCATTTTTTATCACTATCCTCTAAAGTGTTCGGTTATGTACCCTACAAAAGTGCACAACAGAACGGCTGATGAAGGGATCGGAAATAGAATTATGTGGGTGTGGTTGTTATAAACGAGGGTGGGGCGCGAAGGAAAAAGCTGGATGACGATGGAAAGGGCGAAGCGTTTCGATAATCACACCATCTAGTATGTAAGATTTGAAAATTTTCATATTATTCTGCATCAGAAGTCTGCATCAGGCTTGAAGAAAAAATTCTGCATCAGGCTTGAAGAAACACGAATAAGTAAACACAAAATTTTTGACAAAACAACTGAAAGTTTTCGAGTAGTTTAAAAAAAAAATTTTTTTTATGATCGTTATAGAAACCGATCTCCTGTGTGATGGATATGAGGGCGTTCGCCTAAGAACCGAGCAAGCGCTGGCACAGCACAAAAATGTCGATTCTCTGAAAGTTCGGGTTTTGAGGTTTTCGAGGGTGCTGATGACGATGGGCATACTCATTTTTCATATTGAGCCTCCGTCGGCTCCAGATGACGTCACGTCGAATACGGTTTTTGTTGAATTTCTCCGTCCACGAGGTCCCTAAAATTAAGCAAAAATGTTTCCCGGGGTAGAATTTGATGCTGATCACGCCTGTCCGATTCATTTTTCATGAATATTTTTCATAATTTGTACAAATAAAAGTTCTCTCAAACCCAAAAGAAAGCGTATTCTTGTACATTGATCGGACCGGCTTGACGAGTGGAATCTGGATCTGTAATTTCATCCTGAACAAACGTCCCACCTCCGAGAAAATCAACTTACAGTAAAACGGCATTGTAAGTAAATCTAGCCATCGTTCCCTTGATTATCGCTTTTCTTTGATCTACCCGAGTCTCCATCTCGTGAGAGGGGAGAGAGCACAGGGAAACGAGAGGGCGCAGACAAACAGACAGACGGATGGGGGAATCAATACGGAGAGACTCGGGTAGATCAAGAGCAGCAAGAAGGAACGTCAAATTTACTTACAATGCGGTTACACTGTAAGTTGAGTTTCTCGGAGGTGGGACGTTTGTTCAGGATGAAATTATAGATCCAGATTCCACTCGTCAAGCCGGTCCGATCAATGTACAAGAATAAGCATTCTTTTGGGTTTGAGAGAACTTTTATTTTTACAAAATTATGAATAATATTCATGAAAAATAAATCAGACAGGCGTGATCAGCATCAAATTCTACCCCGGGAAACATTTCTGCTTAATTTTAGGGACCTCATAGACGCAGAAATTCAACAAAAACCGTTTTCGACGTGACGTCATCTGGAGCCAACGGAGGCTCAATGTGAAAAATGAGTGTGGCCATCGTCATCGGCACCCTCGAGAACCTCAAAACTCGATCTTTCAGAGAATCGACATTTTTGAGCTGTGCCAGACCCGGTCGGATCTGCTCGATTCTTAGGCGAACGCCCTCATATGACCATACAAGAAAAAAAAATACAAGAAACACAGAGAGAGAGACCTAATTTCAAGATAGGGGAAGGAACAACTATTGAAGACAAACAATGGCGATTTTACGATAGATTTTCCAATTTTATTGTTCCACGGAGCACTCAAATGTGTGTTTTTTGTTTGTGCACAAAATATGCCGATCTGGGACACTGATTTCCCCATTCTAGACGTTTCCATTTTACAAATATCATATAGGAATGATCCAGCAGATTTTGAATTCTCGTAAATCTTTGTTTGTCTTTCTCGTAAATCTTTCTTCTGGTGGCTCTGTGATGTGACCTGTGTATGTTTCACTACGATGACGGGACCCCTTTCGCTACCTCCACGTCGAATGTGTATTGATTTTTCTCACAATACACAATAGATGAAAATTCTCATTCTGCACGAATCACCTGTGGCTTCACCCATTATGGCTGATAAGAACTGCATGGGAATTCACGATTTGATCGGTGAGGACTTCGATTTTTGATCATTGTTTTTTGGGAGTACTTTTGAATAGGTACTACAAATTTACCGCGGCGATTTACTGACTCTTTCCGATTTCTAGAGTTATTCGACGTTATAGCGGAACCGACAGCCACGCACCAGGATAGCGGCATGGAAAGACAAGTTCAACATAAAAGTTTAGAAGGGATCTTTCCTCTATCCAACGGTCTTTAAAAAAGTTTCTAGCACAATTTTAAAAGAAGTTATGGAGTCAATTTTGCAATTCTGAAGTCAATTTTGCAATTTTTATCAAAGGGGTCATCTTTGACACGAGCGTATTCGAAAAAAAAGTCCTATAAAAATACCAACGATATTCGATAGAGCATCGTTCGAAGTACGTTTGGTAATTTTTATCAGATTTTTTAAAACTATGAATTTTCATTTCCGCCTACCCTCTCCCCCCCTCCCCCTATGGTGGTCGATCCCCTCGCGATCCCTCTCTTATGACCTACAAATGGGCACAACATAGCGGCTGATAAAGGGAGCGGAAATGGAATTATGTGGGTGTGGTTGGTATAAACGAGAGTGGGGCGAGAAGGAAAATGCTGGATGACGATGGCAATCCATTAAGCGTTGCCTTCTCTTATCAGAAACAGCTGAGTCAGTCACTAAGTCTGTTCGGATCTCTCAATATTTCACAGTCTCTCAGTCACTACAAAAAAAAGGACATTGGAAAGCCACAGTCACCACAAAATAGGACATTGGAGAGGCGTAGTCACCACAAAAGAGGACATTGGAGAGGCGTAGTCACCACAAAAGAGGACATTGGAAAGACATGCTGACTGTCTAACTTGAAAGACTTGACGGTGCCATACAAAAGCCGCATTATTCAGTGGAAATAAACTATCGTTCGCGTCTCTTCCGGAATGTTGCGAGGTGAGGAAGTTATTCATGGATATGATGAGGTATCCCTTGCTTCCATCCCTTGCCCTCCCCCCCCCCATTCACACTGTGGGAAAATGTTACTGTTCCGCATTGCTGTTGGCTGATGAATGACCTTTTTTTCTAATGACTGGATAAATGTATGTTATCTCATGGAATCACTTCAGTCTGCATATTGTTCTCCCTACTCGCCTTATCTGCCGCAACGACGTTCAAAAATTCGGTAGTGCTCACGTCTGCCGATATTAATCTTAATGTGCAAACGGTATTGATGTTTTTATTATTATTTTGTATTTTTATGATTTAATGCGCTTGAATGTATTTTTTCAAATTTTTTATAGCCGCCTGGTGCCTAGAATGACGACATCACCATTACCTTTCGTTCACGATATTATCATGGGTTTATTATCATTACACTATTGAATAAGTCGCATTGATTGAGGCGCTGTCGTCTCTTTAGCATGACTAACGTTCATAAATCTACTTATCTATTCTATAATAATCTAACAAAGATACGTAATTCGCATGTTCCAGCAAGTACCAGGCATCTACAATAGCGTCTACTATCGCATTTATGCGACGCACGCTTCCGGATTTCCCGACTCATACGCTCAGAAGGTGTATATCCAGGATACAAACAACGTGAATTTTACGTAAGCACGATTCAAAAATATTTGACACACAGAAGCAAGAGGCACAAATCCGTATTTGCGGGGGGCTAAGGCTAATCCCTTGACAAATGACGCACGTCATATGACACACTCCGTTGTATTTTGAATTGCGCAGACCTAACATTTCGGCACTAATTTGTGCGATATTCAGGCTTTCTCAGCTGGCGCAGCCTCTGCCCAGCACCGGGTATATTCTCAGCGAAACGAACAAGATGAGGGCGCCTCTTACGGTATTCCTTTCAGCGTTTTCGGTGCTCGGTCGGATGACCGGAAGTAGGCTATAGACAACTGTTATGCCAGAAACGGTAATTCGCATTAGTTCTCACCCGACCTAGTGCCACATTTTCCCGTTTTAAAAGTATTTTTCCATGTAAATTTAAGATCTACGACGGAAATGCAGCAAACGATCGCGTTCCCTTCACATTCTACATTGTTGATTGGCTTAGTGAGTTTAACAATTATTATTATTACTTTTTTAAATACAACTTTGCCATGCAGTGGATACGTACCCAGTGGCAAGCGCACAAATGACCACTTCAAAGATCGATTCGCAAGTGGGGGTGAGCATTTTGTTTCATTTATTCTAACAAAAATAGTGGCAAAAGATTCGAGCAACGGCGGGATTCGAACCAACTAATACCACTCATTCCAGTATGAAGCGGCCGGTGTCACTGTTCTTTCGGCCGAGAAATCCTTCACCATGTACAATTTCGACATCGGCAGTGTGAGTTATCGTGATTCACCATTTTTGAATAAATTTCTCCAAAAAAAGTATTTTCCAGCTTTCCAATGTGTACTTTTCTTCGGTTGGCTTCGACGAATATAGCAGCGACTATAGATTCATGCACATCGGGTCGGTTTTCAGAATTGTTTATCCAATATTTTTTAAAAGTGTTTCTTTTGTATCAATAATTCCCAGTAAGTAAATAACGGCATGAAATATGATAAAAACAACAGCAACGACGATATTTAGGCTCTGTACGGATTCGCCGGACCCAAGGGTTTTGGCCGGACCCAAGGGTTTTGGCCGGACCCAAGGGTTTTGGCCGGACCCAAGGGTTTTGGCCGGACCCAAGGGTTTTGGCCGGATCCAAGGGTTTTGGCCGGATCCAAGGGTTTTGACCGGACTCAATGGATTTGGCCGGACGCTGGCGGTCCTTAGTCTTGATGAATAATCACAGAACGCATCATTTTTACTCTATTGCATAAGAATGACTAAAACTAGGCAATGCATGGTATGTGCGTGTTACTCGCCTCTGACTCGACGGAGAATGAGAGACACATAGGTTTCTGGCACTTCTCGACGCATTTCTGATCGATTTGAAGCGAGTTACACGTTCCGAAAAAAGGTATTGCGACATCATAATGTCATCGTAGGAAAAATATCGACTAATATCTTGTGATCTCATAGGACATCGATTGCAACCTCTACCGACGCTCATACCATGATATTGCCATGATATTGCCGTGTATTACGTCATTCTTATGCATTTGAGAATAAATGATGCATTCTGTGATTTTTTATCAAGTCTGCACTCGGGTCCGGCAAAATCGCCAGGGTCCGGCAAATCCGTACAGAGCCGATATTTTCAGATCCTCCAGTCAGGCTAAGATCTCTTTCCTGACAATGTACGGACCGATCGTGACTCTGTTCAACTCGAATATGGTCTTCTCGCGTTTCCAGTTCCAGTTCATGAAAAATACAAGTGAGTGCTTAATTTTTCTGACAAATCTTCATTTATCTGATACTTGATGCAATGCAAATGATTACTGCGCCGACCGGGTATCGAATACGGCGTCAAACATTGAACTCAAGGTGCGTTGTAGAGTACGACTACACCCTCTCGCCGGGTGCAACCTTTGCTCTGCTATCGCCTGGATACCTCAGCAGCTACGCGTCTTACAAGTGAGCCCAAATAATATTATCTTACCCTTCAACAATTCGACCTAATCACAAAATTAGCGAACAGAAAAAAATTACAAGTGTTCAATTTCAGAATTCCCTACGCTACGATCCCTGAAGCGTACAACCAAGCTTTCACCTGGGGCGACAGCGTAAGTTTTTACTATTGTTTTGAAGTTTTTTTTGTTCAAAACAAAATATGATTGCAGAACTGGATCAATGCCGACATCCAAGTGCGCAATGTTAACCCGTCTACCCTTACTCTGAGATTTACCAGTTCAGGGGGAGACAATCGGGACTATATGTGAGATTTATAATCGTTCTTGTTGTTTCTGTTTTGATTACTACTACATCATTTTAACAGCTCGACCTCTGATGAATCGCTGAGCCACATCCAAGCTTTCGGAAATAGGCTCTCCCTCATAGTTAACCAGAACGGAAATACGAACCTGAAATTCCTCTACCAAATCACCGGAGAGACCAGTACTGCGCCGTCTACGATTGAATCTTCAACACAATCTTCTGAATGGACAACCTCGATCACCGGAGAGACCAGTACTGCATTTTGAATCATTTTTTTCTAAACATGTTGAAAAAGAGTCTTGAGAATTAATTTATTCATTTATTCCAGGGTCCTCACTATCTTTCTCTCTCCTGGCCGCTCTTCTGGTGGCAGTGTTCAAATTTCACTAAATGTACTTAATTTTCTATAAACAGTTCGCTAGTTTGGCTGAGCATCAAAGTATTGAGCAAAACAACACTACATTGTTTGTTTTGGAAGTTTTCATGAAAACCACTTCGAAGGCCAGATATGGGGGGGGGGGGGTTGAAATAAGAGCCCATAAAAGCTGCAGCAAGTTGCTTCACGGCTGGGAGAGGTCCAATCGGTTTGAAATTTTCAGGGGAGTCTATCCGACCAATATGAGGCCGTTCGCGAGAGAGTCGAGCAAGGGTTGGCACAGCTCAAAAATGTCAAAAAGATGCCCTAAGGGGTTCTCAAGGGTGCTGATGACGATTGGCATAGTCATTTTTCATATGGAGCCTCCGTTGGCTCCAGACGACGTCACGTCGAAAACGGTTTTTGTGATATTTCTCCTTCCACGAAGTCACTAAAATTAAGTGAAAATGTTTCCCGGGGTAGAATTTGATGCTGATCACGCATATCTAAATTATTTTTCATGATTATTAAAAATAATTTTTTAAAATCGAAGTTTTCACTGAGTGGGAAGTGGGCTTAGCAACCCTCATAGCTCGATCGGGCTATGAGGGTTGCTAAGCCCACTTCCCACTCAGTGAAAACTTCGATTTTAAAAAATTATTTTTAATAATCATGAAAAATAATTATATATAATTTGAGTCAAAATAACCTCCCCGTTTTTAAGATTGGAGCAGAACAATGATCTGAAATTGTGGTGTAAAGAGAGGGATCGCCCCTCTCTCTCTTCCTCTCTTCCCTTCCCTTCTCTGCGCTCTCTCATTTCCGCGTGTTCTCTCGTCGTGTGACCTCCGACAAAATGAAGAGAAAAAGTGTTTTACACCTTCTTATCAGCCCATTCGCCGTTGTCACCTCGATGTCTCCAATGAGCGACGAGCGACGCGTTGTTCTTTGACAAAGAAAAGACAGAAATAATTTTGTTTTTTAAGCGTTGTAGCTTTTTTTCGCAGACGAGGAGATATGAGCCCGTTCGCGAGTGAGTAAAGCAAGCCGGCCCAAAAATGTAAATTCTCTCAAAAGTTGTAATAAGGGGTTCTCGAGGGTGCCAATAAATTACAGAATTTATCGGTGTCAGAGGGCCGTTCTTCTGATTTCAAGATAGTCACTTCGAGGAGCCCCGGGGATTGATCTTCTTTCCCTATCACAGTCGAATTGGCCGGAAACATGTGCCGATTCTCTGGTGCTGATGAAGATGGGCACATTCATTTTCAATATTGAGCCTCCTTTGGAGGCTCCAGACAACGTCACCTCGTGATCGCTTTTTGAATTCACCTGCGCCTCTCTATTTCCTCCCCTTGTAAGATGATAAGAGACCTTCCACGAGAAAACGTACAAACCGTATGCACGACTTTTTCACAACATATCCCAATATTCTATGGGCGACCTTCCCATACCGAGTGCTGATATTTGGCCCAATATTGGGGGCTCTGGTGCACTTTTCGAAAAACGCCAGGCTCGACCCAAAAAAAGTCGAAATTTTCAAAATAAAAGAAAGCATTTTCTTTTAAGGTTTTCCGTAGCATTTTTCGACGCAGATTCCAAAAAAATCACTTTGGAAGCGATGAAATAGCTAGAACATATCGAAAATCCCGATTTTCATCGTTTTTCATCTGTCCTGAAAATTTTTTGTTCCTATGTACATTTTCTTCCTTGAAATTCGGATTCTGCGTGAAAAAGTTCTTCTAGTAGGATTTTTTCACAAAGATCTTTGTGGCTGCCCGGACTTTATAAATCCCGAAACAAGGCGCACTCAGCGATTCGGATTCAGGCCCGCACATCAAATCTTGCTATTGCGAATTAATAAAAGAGGTTTATGTGCTAAAATCTTTTATTTATAACGATTACGTAATTTTTAATTTATATTGGAGTTGTCTCGACCTTGATATTACCGAATATGGCTACCTGAGCCTGGAGAGCTTGTTTCACCTTTTTCGAATCATTCAGATCGAGAATTCAGAGCGGAATGATCTGATATGATAAAAATGATCCATATTTTATGTGCTTGCATATAAGCTGTGTACAGTTCAATACGATTGGGTGCGTTCTTTCACCATCAAACATGTCTTAGACGTCTGGAAAGTGGAAAATATCGATTTTCATGAAAATTCGAATTTTCGGATAGTTCCTAGAAGCAAATTTAGGCTTCAATCATTCTTTTTTTCGCTCATGACTTGTCAGCTACACTAATATGAGCATTTCTGGGGTTTTTGGAGGTTTTTAGGAAAAAAAATTTTTCGAGATTTTTTCGACGATCAAAAAATGAAAAATTTTTCCAAAAAAAAAAAAAAAAAATTTCCAAAAATCTCCGAAAGCGTAAATAATTTAAGGTATGGTGCCTAGAATATATTTTGTGCAAAAAAAACTGAGATTGAAGCCTAAATTAGCTTCTAGAAATTATCCGAAAATTCGAATTTTCATGAAAATCGATATTTTCCACTTTCCAGACGTCTAAGACATGTTTGATGGTGAAAGAACGCACCCAATCGTATTGAATTGTACACAGCTTATATGCAAGCACATAAAATATGGATTATTTTTATCATGTCAGATCATTCCGCTCTGAATTCTCGATCTGAATGATTCGAAAAAGGTGAAACAAGCTCTCCAGGCTCAGGTAGCCATATTCAGTAATATCAAGGTCGAAACAACTCCAATATAAATTAAAAATTACGTAATCGTTATAAATAAAAGATTTTAGCACATAAACCTCATTTATTAATTCGCAATAGCAAGATTTGATGTGCGGGCCTGAATCCGAATCGCTGAGTGCGTCTTGTTTCGGGATTTATAAAGTCCGGGCAGCCACAAAGATCTTTGTGAAAAAAATCCTTCTAGAAGAACTTTTTCACGCAGAATCCGAATTTCAAGGAAGAAAATGTACATAGGTAGGGGCCACAACGCGCATAGCCGATTTCTCTCTATTGGGTCAAAAGTGTGCCCAAACTGCTCTTCATAGATCCCATAACCTTATACTTTTTAGCGTTTGTGGATTTCTCATCTAGAACAAAAGTTATACTCCGAAAACCACGCGCGCAAGGCACACCGGGCGAGAGGGAGAAAGCGAGAGGAGAGGGGAAGGGGCGGAGCCTCTCTCGCGTGTGTCTCTCTCCCTCCCCCCGCCCTCTCGCTCCCCTCCCCCCGCGCTTCTTTGCGCGTCGAGCACAACCCGGAGAGTGAAGATAAAAATCTGAAAAAATGTCTAAAAATCCTAGAAAAATCCACTTAGTCAGAAAATCACTCGACGAACTTGGAGATAACACTGGAAGTAGCGATAATAGCGTCTTTGTTACCTTGTTGGTCAATTTTGACCTACTCAAAGATATCTGGCACATTTCGTCGCCTCCTCAATGGATAGGGGGTAGGAAGAGCTATCCAACGCGCTTTTGGACGAGTGATTTAGTTAAGAATGAGCTTTGTGCTCCTTCCGTCTCGCTTTTTGGGGAAATCGTGTCTAGGGAAAGTGGGCGGAGCTTGCGGCCCCTATACATAGGAACAAAAAATTTTCAGGACAGATGAAAAACGATGAAAATCGGGATTTTCGATATGTTCTCGCTATTTCATCGCTTCCAAAGTGATTTTTTTGGAATCTGCGTCGAAAAATGCTACGGAAAACCTTAAAAGAAAATGCTTTCTTTTATTTTGAAAATTTCGACTTTTTTTGGGTCGAGCCTGGCGTTTTTCGAAAAGTGCACCAGAGCCCCCAATATTGGGCCAAATATCAGCATTCGGTATGAGAAGGTCGCCCATAGAATATTGGGATAGGTTGTGAAAAAGTCGTGCATCGACCTCGCCCAAAAGCTACGTTCTCTCGTGGAAGGTCTCATAAATCAGCATTTGTTCCTCACAAGCGCTTACATTAGAGAGACTTCTTCTCTCCAATCGTCCATCGCTTTCTTGATCTTCCGATCTCTCGCCCCAATCTTTCAAGCGCACAGAGTCCTTTCAGTAACTTTTAAACGTGCTTGATATTTAACAAATGTTATGCTTGAGGTATGAAGTCTTTAATTGCCTTCTCTGTTTCGCTCGGTATCGCTCTCGCGGTTCCTCCCTATCACGGACCCTTCCACGGACGGCCCAGGCACGGATTCGTTGAGTCAGTATCAAAATTAAAACAAGGATGCTCTCTCAAAGCTTGTTTCTGATGATTGAAGCTCGTACTATGGTAAGGATAGACGGTAAGCCAACCACGCCTGTGGTCGTCTACACAAATGGACTTTCCCATGATATTGGTAGACTGACTGTGATAACACTGACTAATAACACGAGTCTTCTGAGAGATTGCATGATCCCGAGGAACAGATGGCAAAAGTTTGAGCTACGTTCATGATTTTTTGAGGACAGAACATAGTGGAGGAGAGAAACTTTTTAGCGTCGGCCGATTTTCTAAAAACCGGCTTTTAGGTACTTTCCGGCTCTTCCTCCGGCTCTGACCTATCTCAGCTCCCCGATGAGCTAGTAGGTTCTACCCGGGCTCAAAAGATGCGGAAAAATATTCTAAGAAACTTTCATGTTGACGAATTTTGCGAAAAACCACGTCTTCAAGATGAAAAAATCGAAAAACTGGTGACACAACCATTTAAAAAATTCTCCTGATCCGGTATGCCCCCTCTTTAAGAATCTGGAAAGCAGTTTCTGAATCTTCAGACTCACTATAGTTCAGAAAAAAATAGAGCTCGGAATTTCATTAGTGCGTTGAAGAGTTGTAGGTCAGCAAACATCGAAAAATCTACTATTTTTGAAAATATTTTCCCTAGATTTTTGCAATTTGACGTCCATTCTTCCTGAAATTTTGCAAAACATTTTTTTATATTATTACTAAGTCAGTTTCCACATTTTCATGTGGTTTTTAGAGCGATCCGCCGATATTCATTTTTTCCGGAAAAATTTCGTGAATTTTTCCGAAAATCGGAAACTCAGCTAGAATGCAACCAAATGAAGTCAAACGGTGAACTAACATTACCCAGGGTAAATTCTATAGAAATACTCACTTATTTAGCCAAAAAACATACTTTAAGAAAAATCTCATTTTTCATGTACTTGGCTAGACATGAATTTTCCGATCTATGGTTTAGACATCAGAAAAGTATATTACATTGAAGAATACACCCCAATAAACAATTTTTAAAGCATTTAAAAGAATTCTTATGGTCATTAGCTGCAATTTCGGATCCCATAAATCTCAAATTTGTGTGTGTGAAAGTCAAGTTCGCAGTGATGTAACAGATATTCTATGGCTTGAACAGCGCTCGTGAAGCACAAAAATTTGTTTATTGGGATGTATTCTTCAGTCTAAAGTACTTTTCTGATGTCTAAACCATAGATCTGAAAATTCATGTCTAGCCAAGTACATGAAAAATGAGATTTTTCTTAAAGTATTTTTTTGGCTAAATAAGTGAGTATTTCTATAGAATTTACCCTGTGTAATGTTAGTTCACCGTTTGACTTCACTTGCTTGCATTCTAGCTGAGTTTCCGATTTTCGGAAAAATTCACGAAATTTTTCCGGAAAAAATAAATATCGGCGGATCGCTCTAAAAACCACATGAAAATGTGGAAACTGACTTAGAAATAATATGAAAAAATGTTTTGCAAAATTTCAGGAAGAATGGACGTCAATTTGCAAAAATCTAGGGAAAATATTTTCAAAAATAGTCGATTTTTCGATGTTTGCTGACCTACAACTCTTCAACGCACTAATGAAATTCCGAGTTCTATTTTTTTCTGAACTATAGTGAGTCTGAAGATTCAGAAACTGCTTTCCAGATTCTTAAAGAGGGGGCATACCGGGTCAGGAGAATTTTTTTAATGGTTGTGTCACCAGTTTTTCGATTTTTTCAAATTGAAGACGTGGTTTTTCGCAAAAGTCGTCAACATGAAAGTTTCTTAGAATATTTTTCCGCATTTTTTGAGCCCGGGTAGAACCTTCTAGCTCATCGGGGAGCTGAGATAGGTCAGAGCCTGAGGTAGAGCCGGAAAGTACCTAAAAGCCGGTTTTTACAAGCCGGTTTTTTTTCGGTTTTTTTTTTATCGCGCTTATAAGGATGAGAGCAAGGTTCTCGAAGGAGTCAACCCAAATGATAACTGGACATGCGACTGCTTTGCTCCTCCAACGAGCAGATCAGAAGTGGATCAGAAGTGTACAATACGACCTTGCTTCTGAGTATTGTCATTCCTGTCGCACTAGCACTTCTCATCATGATCGCAGTAGTGAGCTATGGACTGTATACGAAACGATGGCCTGGCCCGATTTCATTTCTATGCGAGAAGCGGCGAATAGTTCAGAAACCATCAATTATTACAGTGGTATCATCAAAATCTAAGATCAAATGATGCTAACAATAAACGACTTTGTCAACAATGGTTTATCAGCATTCGCATTGCCATCGATTTACTTCGAATCAACTAGTGAGAGGATGCTGCATGCCCACATGATCTCATCTTCTCCATCTCTTCTCTCATTATCTTCTCTGGTCGACACCCATCGCTTCCAGAGGGGATGCTTCTTCGTCGCACGGATAACCTTCTCGTTGTCGGCATCGACGTACTTGAACACTTGCAGTCCGGTTCTACAAGAACGAGTGAAATGTTTAAAAAAATCAGAACGGAAGCTGATTCGAAATATTAGGGAAGCATCGTAAATGCAACTCACTTCGCGAACTGTTGCGCCTGTAGAAGCTCTGCGAGCAGTCCGATGCCTTTTCCTCTGTGTGTAGGGACGGTGTAGAGATGGGTCAACTGAAAAGTGGTTTGAAATATAATCAAGATGTAGAGCAAACCTGTCCGTAATGCTGTGCCATCTCCCAGGAAGCGAGGTTACCTTCGCAATCTCTGATGCAGACAGAAGGGAAATGTGTGAGTCGTTGTCTGGGATAGAATAGTTCTCACAAGCTCTCAAGAAGATCACACTTTGTAAGTTCTGCCGCAACTTCATCAGCATAAGCCAGCTTCGAATGGATCATTTCGTACTCCTTCTCGATATAAAATTTGTCGATAACGAAGCCCTCGGGAGCAGTTAGCTTCATCTAAATTCAAGTGTGAAAACTCCAAGAAAAAACTTGTACCTCTATGAGCTCTTGTTTCTGCTTCTCATCAATGTAGAATGGAATGAGATCTCCGAACGATCTGATTTCCAAAGGGAACTCGCCCAACTCGATCAATTTGAAGAACTGCAGGAAATAGTTGACTAACTGTTTTCGATTTTGACAAACCTCTTCCCTAACAAGCGTGTCTGAATCGAGCAAGAGCTCGCCCTTCTTATGAATGAAAGGAAGGGCGACTGTCATCATTTCCTTCAAGCATTCGGACAGAATTTTTCTAAAGTTGAATTTAGTGGCTTTCAAAATATAGCACGCTGTAAACTAAAAATTCTGCACCAGGTGCGCGGCAAGTGATGTGCTCGCGAAATTGCAATCACGGTTTAATACAATAGTTAATTGCATTTCTTATCTAAATTGACATGTTTATGCTTTTCTTATCTAAATTGACATGTTTATGCGATACGATAAAGATTATGATAAAGATTTTATCAAAGAAAAGCCTAGAACGATGGAGAGGCATCGAACCAACAACTTTTCGATTGCAATTCAATGGCTCTGCTACTACGCTATGTACGCATGTCTGTCTCTTCTTCGAGTTCCCGTAATGACTGCGCGATTCGAAGCGGAAAGTTGAAGCGAAAATGGCACGAAGCTAAACAATGAGCTAACAATACGAGGTTAGTGGGCCCTGCAGAGTGATCAAGTAGCGAACCCGCAAATCAGGAGATGAGGGGTGGGGTAACAAGCGTAGCGTGGCTGCTACGTTACAATCCGCTGTGTATCGAGGTCGCGAGGATGTGAAGGAAAGGGAAGGAATCCCTTTTCATATCGGACACGTTCTTGCTTTTTGCTTACATGACTTCTCAACACAGCGCATAATAGCAAATGTAGCGGGACCGATTCCCTCTCCCGCCACTCTCTTCTCAGTTGCGAATCGCGCAGTCATTACGCGAACTCGAAGAAGAGACAGACATGCGTACATAGCGTAGTGGCAGAGCCATTGAATTGCAATCGAAAGGTTGTTGGTTCGATGCCTCTTCATCGTTCTAGAATTTTGCTTGCAAGAGATACTCGGAGACGACAAAAAATAAAAACGCGAAAAATTTGCTCGGCAATTTTTTCACGGAAAATTTTGCTCGGCAATTTTTTTGCGGATTTTTTTGTAATTTTTATTTAAAAATCTGCGAAAAAGCATACCATTTTGATTTTATCACTATTTCTCATTATGATTCTGGGAAGTATTTTTTTTGCAATTTTCGTGGGGAAAAGTGAAGAACAGCCGGGAAGGCCCAATTTTCAGCGTCCGCGCACCTGGTGCAGAATTTTTAGTTCGCAGCGTGCTATATGATGAAATCATACATATCGTGCCCTTCGGATGGCGTGCGAACGTGAATATGCGGTCTGATATTTCGTCAATATGTCATATTTTTTTGTTTATTTCACTCACAGATTAAGGCCACTTCTTTCGATCAGAAAGATGTAGAGCGGATTCTCAGCTGGATAGCCGTAGATATCGATTGAATCAACGGGAGGCGCGATACCTTGAATGGGAAAATGCAGATTATATCTGTAAAAGGGCGTGCCTGCACTCTTCCAGGTGCTAATGTTCTGAATTGACATATTCTCGAATCGATGGTTTCTCTTTCCTGAAAACATGTTTTCGAAAGCTTAAGGGGCAGGAATACGGATAGCAAGTCGCTTCTAATTGTTGAATATTTGTACCTCCATCAGTCAGCTTATCCACGAGCTCCTTCAATCGATCGGGAGATGAAAAATCTGCAAGCCGAGGCATTTTGAACCTGAAACCTGCAATACCTAGATTTTATTATCGTTCCGTATTCTTTTTTGCTAAACTATCTCTCCTTTAGATTCAGAGTTGGGTTGTCAGAGAGAAGAATCCGACTCAACATTATGTGCACTCTCTTGTCGTTCTGATGGAGGGAATGCGCTGTACTAAGGTACGTATTCTTCTCACTGACAACCCTATTTTCGAGCCTAGAGCTATTCACCTTCACTCGACCGAGGGGATCGGAGTGAATGACGGGAGGAGAAAGGGAGAGAGGAGGGAGAGGAAGGAGATGACAAGGGTGATAAGAGAGAAAGGGGTTGTTTGCGTTGCTGACTCAGTGTGACGAAAATCATGTGGGGAGTGTGAAGGAAAGAGGAAGGGAATTGAAAGTGACAGAGAAAGCTAACGCTTCTCGATTAATTGCCCCATGGAATTCATCATGCAAATCTGTTATCCGGAATATTCTTCTAACACTTATTCAATATTAAATCTTATTCAATCCACGCCAAAGGGTATCAAAAAGGGCACCGAGAGACGTAAATATTTATCGAATAAAACAATTTCATTATTGCAATGTGCACTAATTGTAAGCATCTCCGATTCGAACATTCGTGATTGTCGTGATTCCATTTGAGGAAGCAGCAGGCGTCGTTCTTGATTGCCATCGAATGAAAAACATACGTGCGTGAAATACAGCCATGATTACTCTAAATATCAGTCGAATGAGTTGAAAACTACGAAAAACAAACCCATCAATCGAATGCACTGATGCCCAGACCACAGTCATAGTTCTGAATAGTATCCAATCGTTAGTCGCGTATTGTGAGAAACCGAAGAATGAAGCGTAGCCGAGTAGAGAAAGGCCCATTTGACAGAGGGACTGAGTAGCAGATTTAAGTTTAAACTAGCTTAAGCTACGTTCTTCGCCGGGTAGCGTATAGCTGTAGCAACTTCGTCTTTTCCCATGGGCGCGCGCCATGGACCCAAACCAGCGAGTGCGCCTCACTAAAATGGATGGTAAACCATTTTCGTTAACTCAAACCACCACATATTATACACCAAAATGATCAGGAAATTATGCTCTTTCAGCTGGCAAAGTGCTCGCGAGTACCTAAGAAATTGAAAAAAATCGATTTTTTTCTCAATGGCTAAAAAAAAGATCATTGTATGAGCTTATCACCATTCGAAAGAGCTCGAAATTCTGATGTAAATCGCGAGAAATCAAGCGATTTGGACGCATTTTTAATGAAATATTAGCGAAAAACACATTTTTCGCGACTTGTTGACGGGGACATATCGGCGTCCGGAGGGGTCATATCGAAAAAACGGAATCCATAGCCCTTCTTAACATCAAAAGTTACCCCTGGTAGCAACTTTTGAGCGTTTTCGAATTTTGACCTGTTCCCGACACTTGTTAAACCTTAGGCGGACAGCCTCATATATGCGCGCGTATTCCATATTTCTTTAAAATTTTGTTGCTATAATCGAGTTGTATTGTTAAAACACGAAAACTATAAAGGGAAGGGCGCAAAATGCGAAAAGAAAGCAAAAGTGCGGGAATTATTTTTGGCACGGAATATGATCGTATAATTTTAAGAGACGAATCGCCAGAGATTCACCCCCTGCGGCGGCGGTATGCCAAAAGTTTTTCCGATCACCCCCAAAGTTAACGTAAGGGACTTCGAAGGATACTCTTTCAAACTACGTTGGCCGAATTTCGTAATAGGGTCTAAATTTCGCAATACGAAAGATCAAAGATCAAGTACTCTCTCGGTTTTCGCAAAATGCGCGTCACGGAAATGATCGTAACTCGGTTCAAAATAAAGATATCGACCCGTTATAAGTTGCGTTAGAGAGATAAAAGATCGGTCAACATTTTCCAATACTTGAATACCCCCTGGCGAGGCCTGGCCGTCTGGTGGCCAACAAGATGGTGCCACCCTGGGGATACCGATTTGAGCATTATGCCACTATAGCAGTTTTATAGTAAGTATGTATGCCTACAAAGTATCCAAAAATTAGAGAAATCGGAGAATGTATAAAAAATGGTGGCTCACTTTTGTGAAACATTCAAAAATTTCCATTGGTGCACTTTGATAATGAGGTTCATTATCAGGAGAAAATATGAGGCCGTTCGCGAGAGAGTCGAGCAGATCCGACTGGGTCTGGCACAGCTCAAAAAGGTCGATTTCCTGAAACTCCGGGTTTTAGGGTTCTCGAGGGTGCTGATGACGATGGGCATACTCATTTTCCATATAGAGCCTCCGTTGGCTCCAGATGGCGTCACGTAGAAAACAGTTTTTGTGGAATTTCTCCGT
>LS566778.1:0-11117 GCA_900490775.1 Pristionchus maxplancki
ATTGTTTATCTCTCACCTCTCCTCTGTCTATCTCTTCCCGTCCCATCCTTCTCATTTCGTGGCTTTTCCTTCTTCCTCAATCCAATTCTCCATCTTCATCATTCTAATCGTTCCATCAATCTCATTCGCATCATTGTCTCATTCTGTGCTTCATTTTCGATCATTTAAGCGTTTGTTTCTAAGTGATTCGCAGTCTCGTCTTGTTAATTTCTTCTTTCGGTTGTAATCTCCTCTCTTTATTCCTCTTCTAGATCTCAATCGATGATCATTCGTGGTTCTTGGTTTCCCTTCGATCTTTCTTTCTCCATTCTCCAATGGACTGCCGATCGAGCACAAAATGTAAGTAATCTGTATGTTTTCATCTGATTTTGACTCTCCAAATATGTATCATACAATTCGTAGACAATCCAATACCTTATCATATCGCGATGATGAATGTTTCTCTGAGATCCCCTCGTACTCATCCAATCTCCTCCTCTCTTCAGTTCCTCCCCACTTCTCTCTATGCCTTGTGCATGGGTCTCTTCTTCTCCTGCAAGAGAGCAGTCGAGGTTCCTTCCCTCCTCTCCTCTTCCCCTTCTGATCTTTGATCTCTCAACAGGTTCTCATCGTGGGTGGTTTCATCTTCCTCTGGATAATCGCTCCTGTCGTTGTCTGCTGGCTTCCATTTGCACGTCAGTCACTGCATTGATCTTTGATCTTTCACATCATTCTGAGTAGTGATCTCCATTCACTCGATAGGCGGAGGGAGTAGATTCGGGAGTGAATGGATCTCTTTCAGTTGTTCTTACTCCGTTGTGGTGGACAGTTCCCCTGTATGGAGCATGGATGTACTACGATTGGAATACTTCCAAGACAGGAGGGAGACCCATTGTGAGTCCTTCCTTCTCTCTCCTCCCTTCTATCTGATATCGCAGGGAATCTGTCGAGAGAACATTGGATGGAATCTCTTCGCTGATTATTTCCCACTCCGATTGGTGAAAACTGCTGAATTGGATCCAGAGAGGAACTACATTATCGGGTCAGCAGAATGACAGCATGCTTTTATTTATTCATAGATTACATGTATCTAGGTTGCTAATTATGGAGAAATGCAGTGTATGTAAGAATGTAAGAATTTTAAATATTATGTGGTGCATAAACCAATCTACTTTATGTTTAGAGTAATTTTAGGTTTTTTTTAAAATTCTTTTTTTTTGAGTTCTCACCCTCACGGAGTTCTCTCCATCGGAGCCTGTGCTACTTTCCTCACTGAGTCAACTGGATTCAGTAAACAATTCCCAGGATTGACTGCCAAGTTTGTTACTTCTCTTATTTCACTGATAACAACAGAGATAACCGGTGGATTCTGAATTACGGGGTGATGAATATTTCCTTGCAGTCTTCTCACTCTCAATGGACAGTTCTGGTTCCCACTACGAAGAGAATTCGGATTCGCCATTGGTCTGTTTTTATTTATTGCTCATCTTTTAGAATTTTATTTTTGATCTTTCTCTTCTTAGGAGGTGCCGAATCCTCTCGAACCTCTCTCAAGTGGAACCTCAGAAACCCCGGAAAGGTTCGGTATCCAATTCAATCAAAATTTGATCACCCGAATCGCTGTTCCAATCGTGATAATTGAAGGGTCGTGCAATCGGGATAGTTCTGGGTGGTCTGAATGAATCTCTAATGGCGAGACCAGGCAGACACGATCTGAAACTACTGAATCGAAGGGGATTCTGTCGATTCGCCCTTCAATTCGGGTCGGTTTCTTCTCTTCTTCACTAGTCATTGGACATCTTCATCGTTCTCATTTCAGTGCAGATCTCGTTCCTCTCTATCACTTCGGAGAGAACGAATTATTCGACCAAGCAGAGGGAAATGATGAACAAGGAGTGAAAACCATGCAGGTATTCCATCCCAAACCCTTCCCTCTTCCCTCTTCCAATCTAGGCTCGACTTCGTAATATCACTGGTTTCTTCCCTCCTCTTCCTCTCGGCCGAAGTCTACTCAATCTTCCATGGGGAGGAATCCTTCCCTATCGGTGAGAAGAGGGGGAGATCAAAGATCAATTCTCCCCTTGCAGTAAACCAGTGACATCTGTGATGGGAGCAGCTATACGAGTGGATAGAGTGGAGAATCCGACTGATTTGGAGGTGAGAGTCTCCTCCCCCCCCCCCTTCCCCTCCCTTCCCTTCTCTTCAGGTGGATCTTCTCCATCAAAAGTATTGTGATGCCC
This sequence comes from Pristionchus maxplancki, assembly GCA_900490775.1. Classification (NCBI taxonomy): domain Eukaryota; kingdom Metazoa; phylum Nematoda; class Chromadorea; order Rhabditida; family Neodiplogasteridae; genus Pristionchus; species Pristionchus maxplancki. The sequence continues at coordinate 2,220 of LS566778.1, forward strand.
TTGTTGATCTCTTCGAGAAGAACAAAGCTCTCTACAATGTCCCAGAGGATCAGCACATCAACTTCTATTGATCCCCTCGTTTTCCTTTCTAGGATAGATTTCGTTAGATTATCGGTCGATTGAACTTTGCCATACGTTTGTTCCTCTTTCCATCTACCAAGAATACCTCTTTCCCATCGACTCTCAAGGATTTGTACATGTTCGATCGTTCTTTGAAAGCTAATTCTGTAAATAAATTAATATTGCACTATTCTTGATATCGAGATTGTAAAAGGGCATGTCGTTATTCAGTTGACTAATCGGCTGTATTGAGTATCCGACACTGGTGGAGTTCCCCGGAAGAATGGTGCAGTTTGTTTTTTCACGATCATACAAATAAATTGCATGATCCCGGTGAGACAAGAGATAGAATTTTGAACCAAGTGACCGGGCAAAACATATATATGTATGTTATCATTCTCAAGAAGCAATAAAATCTCTTCTCTTCATCTTCTCATTTCACTGGAGGTATCATATTATCCTGCTGGATCCTCCCCCTCCTACAGATAGATCGTACACAGTTGAAGCCGTTTTCTTCGATGGGAAAAGGCGCATCATTTCTCTGGAAAATTGGGACTTGAGATTGTAAATAGGGTTGGCAATACGACGTTTGCAACGTTGCAATGGGGGAGGTCGCGTTGCAACGTTGCAACGAATGGACAGGGGAGGGAGAGCGTTGCAACGTTGCAATGGCTGGGGGGGGGGGGCGCGCAAACCATAGTGCCTCACGGGAAGGGGCATAACTCAGCACGTTTTTATCGCTCCAATCCCTGATTGTAATAGTTTGCTAATTAGATCGAGCTCTACATTTGGTCTGAACATACCTAAGCTGTACGACTTACAGGGAATTAGCCTCCTCTCGATTTTGGTCACTTTGGGCCTCTAAAAATCGGGAAACTTCACAAAATCTTGTGATCTTTCGGCGAATTTGAATTGAAATGCTTAGAAATTTGGAGAGCATATTCCTAGTACGTTCCCTAACAAATCCCGCACAAGAAGAACATAATTGCAACATTTTAAATATGACTCTTCACTCATAATTAACCCTTGATCGCGACACTCGGGCAGGCGGGGAGGGAGAGGCGCGAGGGAAGGGAGAGGGTTGCAACGTTGCAATAACGTTGCAACGTTGCAACGCTCTCCCTCCCCTGCCCATTCGTTGCAACGTTGCAACGTCGCAATCGCATTGCCAACCCTAATTGTAAACATTGAATTCGAATACCTTCTACACAGGAATGTGCCAGAAGACTATCAACGGACTTCCAATAGGAACCAACTCTGCGAACTGAAAAGAATAATATTATTATATTTTTGTTTGTTTGGAGTTTCTACGATGTCGACGATTTGAATTCACTCACAATCATTGTACACACAAAAAAAGATCCGTAAATATTAGCGGAATTGAATTGCGGAATTGTCCGTTGGATTGGCTGGAGCGGAATATTCCGCAATTCATTTTAGCGGATTCATTCCGCAATTGCCAATTCCGCTAAATTTAGCGAAATCATTCCGTAGATTTTGCTCTCGCTCGGAGCGGCGTGGGAGAGTCAATTCCGCTAATATTTGCGGATTCATTCCGTAATTTTGTTTTCGCTTGACAGGGCGATTTGCATACCACAATTTATAATTTCTCAATAACGATTCCCTTTCTTTCCCACGCCATACTCTGCTGCATAATGCATTAAAACTTTATCTGTGGGGAACTTTACAACAAGATACGAATAAACATATGGAATTGCAAGAATAAATCCTGCATGGCTCCTATCTTTTCTTCATTGAAAAATGCACGGCTGGTTCAGTAGTAGAGCGAAGATCTCAGTCGTTCTGAGACATGGGGTGACAATTCGAATAAGATGGAAAACTTATCTAAAAAGTTTTTGTTCTTATGGACGGCCTCGTTTCGTTGACATGTTCTCACAGTCGCATTTTGACGCTTGACAAAGGATAGTATTTCTTAACTTGATCCATATTTAGAAGTGCACTCAATGACAATTAGATAGCTGAAACAACGAAGTTTTTGCAATAGTGGTCACAAAAACATCAAACCTTCAACGAAAACTGAGCGAAAATCGAAGCCGACCACTACAAATGAAACGAAAAAGCAAGAATGGGCGCACAAATAACGGCGCTCGAGATGTAAATGAAGTGGAGAATTAGAGAGTTCAACTTTACGGAATGAATCCGTAAATAATTGCGGAATTATCCGCTAGGTCACATTTTACGGCATAAATCCGTAAATACTAGCGGAATTGAGTTGCGGATACGAATCCGCTATGAATTGCGGAATTTCGGTTTACGGAATTTTTTTTGTGTGTGGGCGGGGCTTAGACCAATTTTTTCACTTATTGATTTAATCGCCATAAAAATTATTTCTAATGATGGCTTTTATTTTTGGCACGTATCGTAGGCTGAAATTCCGCAAAAAAGTGAATTCTCGCCTAAGCCCCGCCCACTCGAGGCATTCCCACACGCGACGCTCGTCCGCGACGCATGCAAAATATCGATTTTTCAAGAACTTCAGATTGATGGGGAACACGAATTATGTATCCTCTCAAAAAATCAGCTTGATTCATGCAGTCTCCGCTCAGCAATCAATGTTTTACGCAATCCTACGGTAACTTTCGGTAAGTTACCACAAACGGTTCATAATGTGTCATTTTGACTGTATCAGTGGGTCAGTGTTACGCGTGATAACTAAATATCTCCCATAATCTCACATCTTTGCTGTATTCCGTACAGCTCACACGAGATAAGTTTGAATGTGTTTGGTTTCAACGAGATCATCGCACTCCTTTCAGAAGAGTCTTGAAACGTACTCACAATCAGATACAAATATTTAGTTCACTTAGATATTTATTGTCTTATCCCTTTTTGTATTATCTAGATCTTTGTATCCCACTCTCACGACTTTGGGATAATTAACTGTAAGATAAATCCCACGTGGGAGCGTTTTTACTCAGTAAACACGTTCGTATGGAGTAATGTCATATGTTTCAAACAATTTAGTTTTTCGTTTTCATGATATTACAAGTCATAAATTAATAATTGACAGTTAGACAGTGTCCTCCACAGATGTTGTCCGATAGATCACTCATCGTACGTTCGATTCATCTTCTCGTTACTTTTCCTGCAATTTGCCTCAACACAGTGCTGGTTAGAACGAAGATAGTACCTGAACTCCTCCTCTTCTCCAGATTTACTGTATGTTTAAAAGCAAGATTTTAAATAATGGCTCATTCGGTATGCTAATCAAGGTTCTTATTTTATTTCTTTGCAATCCTAACACCTTTTATTAAGTTTCATTGCTTTTTCGATCTGTTATCTTCAGTTTCCGGTTTTCTCTCGATGGTTCGGTGAGTGCTTCAAATTGAATCCACTTCACTGATCAAATGCAGACTGATTCCGTTCGGTTGGTCAGTCATCTTCATCTCGTATGGTCCTTGTTCACTCGTCTCTTCTTCTCTTTGTTTCTTCTCTTTCGCCCTCTTCCTCTATTCCGACTCGATTGCAGTATCGACTGCATCTCTACATGCAATCAACCATTGTTTCAGACCTACATTATTCTCTTCTCTTTCATTGCTCGTTTCTACATCATCAAATATAATTCCCTCTCAAGGGGAAAAGTTCTCTTTCTTCTATCATCTTGTTTCCCTCTGCCTACCACAATGCTTGTATTAACAACCAGTCTCGATTCTGCTCATTCACAATAATTCTAGGCTGATCTACTCTTCAGCTCTTCACCAGAAAATGTGATTCGCAATATGTTGAACAATATTTATCCAGGTTTCCGTGGAACAAGTTTCGGTGTATCAGGTAAGCTTCTAAATATCACAAACGCTTGTTTTAGCAAACGATTGCATCAACACGTTTAAGAAACGATTGATTCTGCGCGTAAATCAGATGCATTTCATTTACAGGAGTTTCGGATCTTCGAACGTTCCGTCTGAAAATAGTGCTCTTTATCTTATGTGGCCTTATTTTTCCATTCTATGCAGTGCTTCTCGGTGTGAGGTTCGATGAAAGAGAATATCAATTTTATAATCAGATTCTTAAGAAGAGAAATTCTCAAACTCCTCCACCAATCCATTCTGCGAGCTAGTGGAAAGACAATTGCTGTTCATCGAACTTTCGTTCGAGTAACACGAAATATAATAACGACAAGTCAGATAAATACATTTCAGATGTTGACATTCCAAGCTCTTCTTCCTATTGTTTTGCTTCTAACAGTAATTTCATTCTTGAGTGGACTATTTAATATTTTTCGCAGTCCGAATATTGAAACTGCTACACACAAAAAAAATTCCGTAAACCGAAATTCCGCAATTCATAGCGGATTCGTATCCGCAACTCAATTCCGCTAGTATTTACGGATTTATGCCGTAAAATGTGACCTAGCGGATAATTCCGCAATTATTTACGGATTCATTCCGTAAAGTTGAACTCTCTAATTCTCCACTTCATTTACATCTCGAGCGCCGTTATTTGTGCGCCCATTCTTGCTTTTTCGTTTCATTTGTAGTGGTCGGCTTCGATTTTCGCTCAGTTTTCGTTGAAGGTTTGATGTTTTTGTGACCACTATTGCAAAAACTTCGTTGTTTCAGCTATCTAATTGTCATTGAGTGCACTTCTAAATATGGATCAAGTTAAGAAATACTATCCTTTGTCAAGCGTCAAAATGCGACTGTGAGAACATGTCAACGAAACGAGGCCGTCCATAAGAACAAAAACTTTTTAGATAAGTTTTCCATCTTATTCGAATTGTCACCCCATGTCTCAGAACGACTGAGATCTTCGCTCTACTACTGAACCAGCCGTGCATTTTTCAATGAAGAAAAGATAGGAGCCATGCAGGATTTATTCTTGCAATTCCATATGTTTATTCGTATCTTGTTGTAAAGTTCCCCACAGATAAAGTTTTAATGCATTATGCAGCAGAGTATGGCGTGGGAAAGAAAGGGAATCGTTATTGAGAAATTATAAATTGTGGTATGCAAATCGCCCTGTCAAGCGAAAACAAAATTACGGAATGAATCCGCAAATATTAGCGGAATTGACTCTCCCACGCCGCTCCGAGCGAGAGCAAAATCTACGGAATGATTTCGCTAAATTTAGCGGAATTGGCAATTGCGGAATGAATCCGCTAAAATGAATTGCGGAATATTCCGCTCCAGCCAATCCAACGGACAATTCCGCAATTCAATTCCGCTAATATTTACGGATCTTTTTTTGTGTGTACAATGATTGTGAGTGAATTCAAATCGTCGACATCGTAGAAACTCCAAACAAACAAAAATATAATAATATTATTCTTTTCAGTTCGCAGAGTTGGTTCCTATTGGAAGTCCGTTGATAGTCTTCTGGCACATTCCTGTGTAGAAGGTATTCGAATTCAATGTTTACAATTAGGGTTGGCAATGCGATTGCGACGTTGCAACGTTGCAACGAATGGGCAGGGGAGGGAGAGCGTTGCAACGTTGCAACGTTATTGCAACGTTGCAACCCTCTCCCTTCCCTCGCGCCTCTCCCTCCCCGCCTGCCCGAGTGTCGCGATCAAGGGTTAATTATGAGTGAAGAGTCATATTTAAAATGTTGCAATTATGTTCTTCTTGTGCGGGATTTGTTAGGGAACGTACTAGGAATATGCTCTCCAAATTTCTAAGCATTTCAATTCAAATTCGCCGAAAGATCACAAGATTTTGTGAAGTTTCCCGATTTTTAGAGGCCCAAAGTGACCAAAATCGAGAGGAGGCTAATTCCCTGTAAGTCGTACAGCTTAGGTATGTTCAGACCAAATGTAGAGCTCGATCTAATTAGCAAACTATTACAATCAGGGATTGGAGCGATAAAAACGTGCTGAGTTATGCCCCTTCCCGTGAGGCACTATGGTTTGCGCGCCCCCCCCCCCCAGCCATTGCAACGTTGCAACGCTCTCCCTCCCCTGTCCATTCGTTGCAACGTTGCAACGCGACCTCCCCCATTGCAACGTTGCAAACGTCGTATTGCCAACCCTATTTACAATCTCAAGTCCCAATTTTCCAGAGAAATGATGCGCCTTTTCCCATCGAAGAAAACGGCTTCAACTGTGTACGATCTATCTGTAGGAGGGGGAGGATCCAGCAGGATAATATGATACCTCCAGTGAAATGAGAAGATGAAGAGAAGAGATTTTATTGCTTCTTGAGAATGATAACATACATATATATGTTTTGCCCGGTCACTTGGTTCAAAATTCTATCTCTTGTCTCACCGGGATCATGCAATTTATTTGTATGATCGTGAAAAAACAAACTGCACCATTCTTCCGGGGAACTCCACCAGTGTCGGATACTCAATACAGCCGATTAGTCAACTGAATAACGACATGCCCTTTTACAATCTCGATATCAAGAATAGTGCAATATTAATTTATTTACAGAATTAGCTTTCAAAGAACGATCGAACATGTACAAATCCTTGAGAGTCGATGGGAAAGAGGTATTCTTGGTAGATGGAAAGAGGAACAAACGTATGGCAAAGTTCAATCGACCGATAATCTAACGAAATCTATCCTAGAAAGGAAAACGAGGGGATCAATAGAAGTTGATGTGCTGATCCTCTGGGACATTGTAGAGAGCTTTGTTCTTCTCGAAGAGATCAACAAGGGCATCACAATACTTTTGATGGAGAAGATCCACCTGAAGAGAAGGGAAGGGAGGGGAAGGGGGGGGGGGAGGAGACTCTCACCTCCAAATCAGTCGGATTCTCCACTCTATCCACTCGTATAGCTGCTCCCATCACAGATGTCACTGGTTTACTGCAAGGGGAGAATTGATCTTTGATCTCCCCCTCTTCTCACCGATAGGGAAGGATTCCTCCCCATGGAAGATTGAGTAGACTTCGGCCGAGAGGAAGAGGAGGGAAGAAACCAGTGATATTACGAAGTCGAGCCTAGATTGGAAGAGGGAAGAGGGAAGGGTTTGGGATGGAATACCTGCATGGTTTTCACTCCTTGTTCATCATTTCCCTCTGCTTGGTCGAATAATTCGTTCTCTCCGAAGTGATAGAGAGGAACGAGATCTGCACTGAAATGAGAACGATGAAGATGTCCAATGACTAGTGAAGAAGAGAAGAAACCGACCCGAATTGAAGGGCGAATCGACAGAATCCCCTTCGATTCAGTAGTTTCAGATCGTGTCTGCCTGGTCTCGCCATTAGAGATTCATTCAGACCACCCAGAACTATCCCGATTGCACGACCCTTCAATTATCACGATTGGAACAGCGATTCGGGTGATCAAATTTTGATTGAATTGGATACCGAACCTTTCCGGGGTTTCTGAGGTTCCACTTGAGAGAGGTTCGAGAGGATTCGGCACCTCCTAAGAAGAGAAAGATCAAAAATAAAATTCTAAAAGATGAGCAATAAATAAAAACAGACCAATGGCGAATCCGAATTCTCTTCGTAGTGGGAACCAGAACTGTCCATTGAGAGTGAGAAGACTGCAAGGAAATATTCATCACCCCGTAATTCAGAATCCACCGGTTATCTCTGTTGTTATCAGTGAAATAAGAGAAGTAACAAACTTGGCAGTCAATCCTGGGAATTGTTTACTGAATCCAGTTGACTCAGTGAGGAAAGTAGCACAGGCTCCGATGGAGAGAACTCCGTGAGGGTGAGAACTCAAAAAAAAAGAATTTTAAAAAAAACCTAAAATTACTCTAAACATAAAGTAGATTGGTTTATGCACCACATAATATTTAAAATTCTTACATTCTTACATACACTGCATTTCTCCATAATTAGCAACCTAGATACATGTAATCTATGAATAAATAAAAGCATGCTGTCATTCTGCTGACCCGATAATGTAGTTCCTCTCTGGATCCAATTCAGCAGTTTTCACCAATCGGAGTGGGAAATAATCAGCGAAGAGATTCCATCCAATGTTCTCTCGACAGATTCCCTGCGATATCAGATAGAAGGGAGGAGAGAGAAGGAAGGACTCACAATGGGTCTCCCTCCTGTCTTGGAAGTATTCCAATCGTAGTACATCCATGCTCCATACAGGGGAACTGTCCACCACAACGGAGTAAGAACAACTGAAAGAGATCCATTCACTCCCGAATCTACTCCCTCCGCCTATCGAGTGAATGGAGATCACTACTCAGAATGATGTGAAAGATCAAAGATCAATGCAGTGACTGACGTGCAAATGGAAGCCAGCAGACAACGACAGGAGCGATTATCCAGAGGAAGATGAAACCACCCACGATGAGAACCTGTTGAGAGATCAAAGATCAGAAGGGGAAGAGGAGAGGAGGGAAGGAACCTCGACTGCTCTCTTGCAGGAGAAGAAGAGACCCATGCACAAGGCATAGAGAGAAGTGGGGAGGAACTGAAGAGAGGAGGAGATTGGATGAGTACGAGGGGATCTCAGAGAAACATTCATCATCGCGATATGATAAGGTATTGGATTGTCTACGAATTGTATGATACATATTTGGAGAGTCAAAATCAGATGAAAACATACAGATTACTTACATTTTGTGCTCGATCGGCAGTCCATTGGAGAATGGAGAAAGAAAGATCGAAGGGAAACCAAGAACCACGAATGATCATCGATTGAGATCTAGAAGAGGAATAAAGAGAGGAGATTACAACCGAAAGAAGAAATTAACAAGACGAGACTGCGAATCACTTAGAAACAAACGCTTAAATGATCGAAAATGAAGCACAGAATGAGACAATGATGCGAATGAGATTGATGGAACGATTAGAATGATGAAGATGGAGAATTGGATTGAGGAAGAAGGAAAAGCCACGAAATGAGAAGGATGGGACGGGAAGAGATAGACAGAGGAGAGGTGAGAGATAAACAAT
>LS566778.1:26942-46330 GCA_900490775.1 Pristionchus maxplancki
TCCGTGCCTGTGAATGCCGAGATGGAGGATAAACTCGTCTTCACTAATGGAACTCACATTCTCGTGCTAAATAGGTACGTTTATTTGTTCTTTCTGAGGAACTTCGATATGATAGTATTTCGAAGATGCAATTGTTTTAGTGTTGATGACTACGTAATTGCATCCAATCCCTCTATTATTCCATTCGATTTGGCTGAAGGAGATTCGATAACTGCTCTCGCTGGGGTTAATACTATATTTCATTTAAATTTGTGTATTCTTTTCTGACATCAATGGGAAAGAGTGAAACCGAGTCACATTGCAGGTGAGTGGAAATTCGCTGGTGAGTGGAACGGAGAAAGGCGGATTATGGATGATTACTCTTGATGAGAACGCCAATATGAACAAGGAAGTGTCTAATGATGCCAATGAAACGGTTAGTTATATCCATTTAAATGTAGAATCAATTCTATCTGGCCCGTGTATTTGAAAGCTCAAAATATGTGCGTATCGTTATCAGATAACAACAACTTCTTCTCCTCGAATTCTGATTGTCGCTTCTCCTCAGAAAGCAATCAGAGATCCCGATGGAACGCCCATTAGACATGTTGCTTATGGTAATTTACACTGGTTAATGTTAGCAAACAAGAATCATTATCAGACTCGATGGAGGAATCAGTATACGCTGTTCTCTCCACAAAAGGTCTTCTTCGCTGTTCCCTTCGTTCTTCTGGTCCATGCACTTTTTACGCCTCCGATCCCGTATGTTTCATACTGTCTAGTAACGCATTTTATTTAACATAAAAATGAAACTTCAGATCAATCCGATCAAATGGATTGCTGTCGATTCATGGAATGGATTCCTCTATATGATCAACAGTAATAAGGACGTCTATCAGGTATTTCTCCATCGAAACATACAGTTCACTTAGTATATTTAGGCTGAACTCTTTCCATACAACGCCTTAGATGTTTACTCATTCGTTTCTCTCAAGAAAGTTTCAACAATCTCTCCAGCTCTTTTGATCGAAATGAATCAAGAAGCGCAGAGTCTCGTAGCAGTACTCGAGAATGGTGAGATTGGAGAAAGAAGAATGGAATAAACAGCCAATGTTGAGGAACTGTGGTGGAACGAGATGTGATAACGAGCAGTACGAAGATTCTGAGAGATGGAACGACACTCGCAAAGGTATCGTTCTACACTTCAATTATATCGACAGGGAGCATCGATTCAGGCGAAATCATTTCGAATATCCAGTGGTCGGTTATTTTGGACGAAATTGAAATGTGGAGACACTCCTCTGGATGAAGTGAGTGATACATGAACTACCTTCATTATGACACAACAATGTTCAGGTTTGTTTCTACTCTGAAGAAGGAACTCCAGAAACAGGAGGAGAGAGTCACTTCAGTAGGTATGCTAGTCTTATCATTATTCTGAGTACAACCCACTGAAGCTATCAAATTTTCGTTTTCAAATCAAAATGACAATTTGAGATATTTGTACGCTGGTCGTATTGATGATCTCACATTCCTTTCTCATCCTCGTCTTCCTCCTCTTATTCTCGCTCCCAATCAAATTGGATTGATTGCTTCCACGAATGTCGCCAGAATCACATGGACACCTCCACAACCACTCCCGTTCCAGGGTTAGTCTGAACCTTCGTATTCCCTTCCAATTCCACTTCAGCCCCTGGGTCCCTCTGGAGGAATATCGTGTACCAAGTGCAATTAAAGCAATCAAATTCCACTACAGTGATGACTAAACGAACGGACGGAACTGATTTAGTCTGTTATCATTCTTATTCATTCGTGTGATCGAATTCCTTCCAGACAGTCGAGATAACTCCTGGAATCTCATACGAAGCTTCAGTGAGAGCTTGCACGATGAATGTCTGCTCACTCTACACAAAGACCATCAACACCGCATTCGGGAATGGAACTGGTGAGAACGAAAAACGTCCCAATGATAGTCTGTACGTCAATCTCAGATTCACTCGCATACATCATCAAACGAAGTCCAAAAGAGAATATGGACTTTTTCGATCTCATTGGGAGACCAATTTCGCCTGATCTGACATGTGAGTGCGGTGTCGACCTTTTTTTTAAAAACCATTTACTTGCACGAGTTTTTCAGTGCAAAATGTGACAATTCCGAAGGACATTGAGACTGCTCTCGTCTTCGACAACACGACTAAGAGTGTCTTCCAATCGAATGATCAACCTGTGAGTGAGGAAATGAGCTGACTGAGGATCGTGAATTAGACTCGACGAGAACGACTATACAAAGGGAATCGTTCGATTCCTTTTCAGTCTGGAGTAACTCGTCAATCTGTGTCAGTGTCCTCTGCTACCTCGACCATTTTCACGAAAGGATTATCAGGTGTGTCAAGTTCCATTTTAATCGTGACCAATAGACGAATCTATTCGATTATGTTCTTCTTTCTACTCATCTTCTCGTCAGTTCGTCATCTCGCTCTCATTTCCTCGAAGGCGACGATCATCGTTGCATTCAACTACCACATCGTCGCCTATCGATTCACTGGAACTGTCGATTACATGTGAGATGAGATTGAAGATGGAAGCTGGGATATCAGTCATGTTTCAGTCTTCATTCGTGTCCACAAGAGTCAGTTTCGTGTCCGGAAGTGATGGCAGTGGCAGCAGAAGAAGAGACGGGAGATGTAAGACCATTCCACTCTCTCCATTCATCGATGGACCACTCAGATCTACTTCCTTCTCCACTACTCCAATTCGACAGTCCATCTCTACGAGATTTCGCATTCTACTAAATTGGCCAGTTTCATCGCTGCTTCCACTGATTTCCCACAGTAAGATCATCTTTATTAGCACTCAAAGAAAAGAAAAGAATTTGAGAATTCGTCAACTCGTAATAGCCAAGGATCGATTGATATTCGTGACCAGACACGGAAGAATGGGATTCTGTGATAAACAGGTAGAATCATTTCTTCATTCAAAGGCGTTGATGAGGTTGAATAGAATGAGTAATAGAGTGAGATCAGTGAATGAATCTCTTCGTCAGCTAGGGTCACTCAACATCAACTTCGCCCTCACTGAAGTCGCCCTTCTCATTCCAATCATTCACACGAATTCAAGCCATGGATTCAATTTCACGGGACAGGTTTGATCAATTTATGAATAGATAGAGCCGATGATTGAAGGTTGCGATGAGTGAGAAGAATAAATTCGAATTGATGTGGACTGTGGAACCGAAAGTCGCCCCGAGAAGTATCCTCTATCATGTGAGATTAAAGCTTCACCGATTGGTTGAAAATGCGATATTTAGGTGATGGTGTACAAGGATAAGTTGACCTCAGTGGATTCAACCCATCTCTTCTCTCTCACTTCCTCCATCACTCTTCCTTTCGCTCTTCTCGAGTCGTGGAGTAGTGGACAACACTTCGAAGTCACTATCAATGGTGAGCACTCGGATAATTGAGATTGAGAAAATATTCCATTCAGCTAATTCTGCCTTCGACTCTTGCACTATCAACAAAACTGGACTGATCGCGCCCACGAAACCACCGAGCAAACCGAGGAAATTGTACATTTATGCAACCCAACAGGTCCTTTTCCCCTTCCTTGCAATCACAACACAAATACTCTTCCTCCAATCGTTCTCTCCTTCAGAAGACAGTGGATGGTCCTCGTGCCATTATTTCCCTCTTCTGGTCTCCTCCGTCGGAATGGAATGGAAATGCCTTCCAATACATAGTCAATTGCACCCAGCAGGTATCATTCCTCCCTTCCTCAATCGATAATCTCCTCCTCTAAGGGTGGTCCTTCCACAGGGGGGGTCGTTCCCAGCAGTCATCTCTACTACTCATTCGCAGTCAAAAGTGGAAAGGTCAGTGACGAAGGTCAATAGACTATCTATCCATCTTTACTTCAAACTGCAGATCTCTTGCACTGTCGCCGCAGCGAATGAACCGAAGAATGTGGGAGAGACTTCGGACGCCGCGGAGATTGATAGTAGTGGTGAGAGAGGAGAAAGAAGAAACGTAATTAGAAGAGTCAATTTAGAACTTCGTCCCCTCGTTCGTCTTTTCGCCATCGACTCAACGAATTCGCTGATTTCCATCACAAATATCACTGCAGAAATGGCTGCTGTGAGGAGGTGAGAAGAAGGGAAGTAACTGAGTACCAATTAATCTTTCTCCCCAGACGTCGTCAATTGAGCAAAATTGAGTATGAAGCACTTGCATTCATTGGGAACGATCTATTTGCAGTGAGAAAGGTCAGTCGTCGTTCATCCACATAGTTGGGGAGCAAATAAGTTTCATTCAGGAACCGGACACGACTCAGATTCTTCTCGTGCAAATTGACACGAATCAGATTGAGAACACCGTCCACAAGGTACTCCTTTGAGTGACCTCGTCGCTTCAGTCTTTCTCTCTCCCAGGTTTCAATCGGAGGAGATGTCTCTCGAATCGATGCAATGACGAGTGATTGGGTGGGACATCGACTCTTGTTCGTATCGGGTACTTTATTCTTATTTAAGTATTTCCAACAAGGGAATATTTCAGGGAAATCCCTCTATCAAATCGCCCTTGATCCATTCCTTTCCACCTCGATTCTTACACCGAAGAAATTGCAAGATCTCTCACCGGGAGCAGCAGATGCGAAACAATTGACTTACGACCCTTTCACGAAGTATGTTGAAAAGGCAAAATATGAAACGCTCCCGGGTGGGTTCGAACCACCGACCTTTCGGATAACAGCCGAAAGCGCTGCCGATTGCGCCACGGAAGCAGATTTGCGAATGGCCCTCGATCCTGTTCACATTCACTAGTCGCATTTCAGCACAGCGTATCTTCTCACTCGAAATGGATCGCTCTTCTCACTAAATCTGTGGAAGGGCCAAGAGGAGAATCTCGCATTGTCACTCAGTGGATTATCGAGTCGAACAATCACATGGATGATGGCGGGTGAGAGGGAAGAAGAGAGAAGGAGAGAGAAGGAGAGATGAGACTGAAACGAGCAGCAAATTTGTGATGATCTGGAAACATAATAGAATCGATCGAATCGATCGCATACACTAAATTTCATGAATATCTCACAGAATTCGCATGGAATCAAGCGGCTTCTCCTCGAATTTACGCTCTCACTTGGAATGGAATGATCACAATTGACACTCAAGCAAGGAAATGCGATGAATTGCAGATTGATTGGAGCAAGTTTGGAGGTACAATAACATGGAATACTTCAATCGACATAACTTATATAAAAAATTCTTCCAGAGCGAGGTCTCAAGTCCATATCAGCCTTCTCAATAGCTGATAAACTTTTCGTCTTCGTTACATCATCTGGTTTGAAAAGATTCAGAAAGTGAAGCGAAGTAATTGTAATTGAGAGATGTTAATCTACGGGAAGGATTCGATCGTTCCCATCACTATCGCCAATCCTCCACTCAGACAGATTCTTGCTGTGTCTCAGAGCAGTCAACCTTTCCCTGGTTTGTTTCTATCTCAACATTTTCCGTTTTTCTGATCAATTTATTGCTTGTAGAGCGTTCGTGTTTTTCCCTCCCTGCATCGTCTTCAATTGAGTTCAAGATTGTGAACGAAGGAAGAACTGGAGCATTGCTCGAAGTTTGTTCGCATCCATCAACTTCTCAGCTAAATCTTCTCTAGGTTTCTCGTCCTCCTACTCATAGCAGCTGTGATGGAATCTCCGCTCCTAGCACTCAATATGATGTACGCCAATCTTTCCTGTCTTCACTGGATTAATGAACCGTTCAGGTTTATTTCACACGAAAAGGCACCGATAAGGTGAAGCATGTGAGGAGTTTCACTGAAACGATTCATGTGGAGAATGGAATACTCGACAAAGAGACTGCGTGAGATTTCAGAATTCGTTACTCATTCAGAACAGTCTACGAAATTTTCTTGAGATACGAAGTGACCATCACGTGGTCTAATCGATATTCTCCTGCTTCAGGAGTCTCGCAACCACGGTCATTCAGAACAGGGTCAGATATTGAGAGGAAACTCCCATGAATGAATGGCCATTCCTTCAGATTCGGATATCCTTCTCCTCCGGCTGATCCCTTTGCTGTTCCAATCTCTCCCGACACACTTTATCTATTCTGGAAACTACCCGAAACATTGAATGCACCGAAGAAAGAAATCAAATATAGAGTGAACATTTCTTTCCAGAACCAAGTAATAGAACCAATTCAGATCTCACAACAATCTCTTTCTTCTCCATCTCAAATCGCAGTTCAAGAATGGGCGGATGGATCCTTCCTTCCCACTACTTCCGACCATACGAGTTGTCTCGCCAATCCATGCAGAGTCAGAGTATCCAATCTGCGACCGAGCACCGATTACAAGTTCTGGGTACATTTATCTTCTCCTCATATCTCCTTCATTCATCCAAGTGAGGGAAATGATGTCAGGTGACAGCAATCCACGAGTCTCGTCTCAATTCGCCGTTCCCTGGAGATTCCGAAGCTCAATCCGTTGATTTCTCAACGAGAACGAAGGATGTGGCAGGGACTCTTCGACCAGATAACATTACTGGTGTTGTGAATGACTGAGAGTCTCAATCATGGTCGATTCCAGGCAACTCCATACTACTCAAATGGACTTCATTGCAACCCGAAGAACCTCCGAGTGTCGTTTCCATTCAGTACAAAGAAGTGAGTGGTCAATGAGAAAATGGATGTCAACAGTCTCTTCTAGTCGGGTGGGAATGGAGAATGGAGATCTCCCCCCAACGCGACCTTCGGGGGAACGATTCCCTCTCTCTCCATCCTTCTCAATAGTCTCCTTGCTGCTACTTCCTATTCATTCCGATTCGTCGCCGTTTATTCTGCCAAGGTTGAAGAGGGAGTGAGAGGATATACTTACCCTTTCTCATTTCAGTATTCAGTCTTTGGACAGGCATTCAACTACAAGGAAGACTACTATCAAGGAGTACAACTGGCCAGAACCAAAGGTGGAGAATGGTAAAGATCAAAGATTAAATCTTCGTTCTAGCGGGAACTCCGACGGCTCCTCGTGATGTGGAAGCGAAAGTGGACGAGGAAGGATGGATAGTTCAATGGTCTTCTCCCCAATCTCATGGAGGATCTCCCATTACGAGTTATGCTGTCGAAGTGAGAGATATTGGAGAGAGAATGTATCTAGAATTCATCATTGTAGGTTCGAGTGAATGAGTCGGCAGAATGGGAGATAGCAGAGAGAGGATTGGATGGATGGAAACTCAGTTGGAGACCATCGAAGACTGATGATGCAGACACTTTCAATTGGCAATTCAGGTTGTGCTTCCTTTCAACGAATCTCTAACTTATCTATCAATTCAGAGTCCGCGCAGCAAACCAAGAAGGATTCGGTGCTTATGGATACACTAACTCTGCGAAGCGTGAGTTCCTCTCCCCTCTCCCTCTGACTCCCCTCTTCCCCTCTTAGTCTCCTCCTCTCCGGGTCGTCCTGCGAAGGTCGAGGACGACACTGTATTCGTCCTCGTTATCGCTGTTCTGCTCACTACGGTCCTCGGTCTCTGCATATTCACTGCTGTATTTGGTATGTCGTCCATTCACTTTCCAGTTCAGTCGAAGTGCTAATGGAAGTGTCGTTTAAGTTCGTCGTCGAGTTCGATCGACTCATGGAAAGAAGAAGAAACTGAAAGTGGACACGAAATCGATCACACTCGATAAAATGGTTCTATCGGCCAATTCCCATTCACTTCCCTCACAAATGATCAATGAACTCAAGAGTAAGCGATTTCTTCCTTCCTTCTTCAATGGAATCAAATTGAGATCTCCCTCGTCTCTCCCGCAATGAAGTATTCATCTCGGATCCTCTTGGCAGTGGATCATTCGGAACGACGTACAAGGGAAAAGTCAATGATGAACAAGTCGCCGTCAAAGTAAGGGCGGATTTATGAATTGAAACAGTATGTAATGAATTCATTCAGATTCTTCGAGACGACCATTCGGCTGAAGATCGAATCAAATTCCTTTATGAAGCAATCATCATGAAGTCAGTTGAAATTGCACTTTTTTTATCAAGTTAATTATAAAAAATATTGCACTCTAGTGACTTGCACTAGGTAAGAATGAAATAGCTTTCATTCATCATCATTTCAGTAACTTCGACCATCCGAACATCGTCCGTCTGGTGGGGGTTTGTCTAGAAGAAGATCTCCCTCCTTATCTCATCGTCGAACACATGCAAGGAGGAGATCTACGCACTTTCCTCATCAAATCGTAAGAATATTTATCTACCTTATATAAATAATTCATTCAGTCAGGGGAACGTCGATGAACTTTTCACTCCGAATCGTGGATTGACTCTTCGTGAACTTCTCTCCATAATGATTGATATCGCACGAGGATGCAGTTATCTCGAAATGAATAATCATGCACACAAAGACCTCGCCGCACGGTTCGCTAAGCTTATTCCTTCAATCGCCCTCAATCAATCTCTTTCACAGTAACTGCCTCATTTCGAGTGTAGAAGAGAGTTCTCGAATCACTAAACTCGCCCATTACGGAGCGAATAAAGAATTCGATGTGAAGAAAGCTCAATCCGAATGCAGACACGAATCGAGGTGAAATAAGAACGGTGAAACATAAATGAGAGAATGTTCAGATGGATGTCTCCTGAGACTCTTCGAGAAGGAGTATTCAATGCAAAGGTGACACTTCTTTTACGTCGTTGCGCCTAAATAATATTGTTCAGACAGTAGTTTGGAGCTACGGAATCGTTCTCTATGAGATTCTGACTATGGGAAAGATTCCTTACGAGCATGTTGGAGATGAGAAGGTTAGTGGAAGGGAAAATGGTCGCAATCTTTCTCTCCTAATTCAGATTCGGGACGTTCTTCTATCAGGAGAAACACTCGAGGGACCATCTTACTGCCCTCTCAAAATGTATGATTTTATTATGGGCTTCACTATTCATAACTTGAAAAAATGCTTGAGATTTCGCGTGGCCGAATCGTGTTGGAGGATCAATGCCGATTCTCGACCAACGTTCTCTGAATTGCTCCCTCAATTGGAGAGTTTCCGAGAGATTTCCGAATACCAAGTATGTTGTATCTGCAGGGAGGTTCTTCTTTTGTGGTCTCTCTTCACTACGCAATGTGATTGCAGGACGACAAGCCATACGTGGTGGGAGGGCCTCTTCCCTCTGGTCAGGCCGATTTCGATGCTTCACTCGAGTCAGCCAATAGTGAAGAAGCAACGATGAATGGAGAAAGTCAATCCATTCCCAATCTCGCCAGTTCATCTGGTAATTCCACTATTCCACTCATTCGTGATGGTGGCAATTTGAGGTGCAGTGAGTCTCTCTCAATCTCAAGGAACGAAGAAGAATAGTATTCGACCTTCTCTTCGATCTCTTCGAAAAGAGAGTATGAGGCCTCCTCCATTGGTAGTTTGTATCGACCATCAATCTGATAATTGATCAATGTTCAGGAAGTAGATTTGCCTCCTCTGAAGAGTCGTCCCACTTCCTTCTATGTCCACAATTCTCATCCTCCTTCTCCTCGTTCTCCATTCTCTTATTCCTCCGATGCTTTCGAAATGAGAGCAGCCACTACTTTTGGAGCGTCGACTCCAATGAGTGAGAAATAGACTGAAGAAATGAATAATGGATTGACTTTAAGAATCTCCACGTGAATCATCCATTTGTCCTCCTCCCACTCGAATTTCACCTGGATCTTTCATCACTCCTCCAACACGGTTCGCATATTCATCGTGAAATCATTTAAATGTTGTTATTGACGTGAAACATGATTGCAGCACGAGTGCATTCCTCCACGATACTCGATCGAGTATTCCATTCTATGAAGAGGAAGATGGTATCCATCACTTTCCCTCTCCATTGTCTCGTTCATTTCCCTTCAGCTTCTCTCTCTCAATCATGGGCTCCTTCTGTCGCCGCATCGCTTCCTTCGCTAGAAATGGCTAATAAGAGAAGTACTCAAATGGGAGGAAGAAATCGAAGTGGTGGTGAGAATAACTAGAGAAGATAAAGAGGAATCCGATGAATTGCAGGTCTGCTAACAACAGTCTCAACCTCTGCAAATGCTCTCAATGGTTAGCTTCTTTAATATCTCACAACTATAATCAATGTGTCTGTGAATAGAACCCATTTCAGGCCGTCGAATCCCTCCCTCAGCCCCTCCTCCGTCTCAGATCGGAGGAGTGAGGAAGAATAGCACAGCTGCCAAATCGAATGACAACCAACCAAGGGAATCTGTCGTCTAAGCGAACATAGAAATCATATCAAAGTGTACTAGTCATCCTTGTTTTTTATCAATGTGCATTCCCATGACTATTAAAGTTAGTTCACATTCACATTCAATTCTTCCGCTTCTTCAATAACTTCCAATCTAAAGTTGGTGAGGAAGTTCAAACAACGTTCAATGAGACAAGAGAACAGTGTCTCTGCCGTTGAGAAAGAGAGAGAAGAGAAGGAAGAGAGAGGAGAGACGATGAGTGATACCAGTAGGAGAAGAGATCACTTGATTGGAAGAGAGGGAGAGAGAAGAGAAAGAGCAAGTGGAAAACTGAGTAATCACTTCAATTCCCCTCTCTCCCTCTCTCACGTTCAATCCGTCCATCAAAACTCTCGTTTCATCCTTCTTTCTCTGATTGTTCCATTCTTTTAGTCAGAGCAAATTCAATTCAAATCGATGTGATCAGTGTAATACCATTCAATTTTACACATAAAAGCAATAGCAATGTGAGCGAACATTTCTATCTCTCTTTCTCTTCTTTCTCGTCGGTTTTTTTCCTCTCAAATGGTTTGCCCCTCTGTGAAATCTCATTGGGGGCATTGCTCAGGGTTAGAGCGCGCGCGAGGGGGTTCGATTCCCCATGCCTCCAAATATTTTTTTATTGTGTGTCTTTCATTTTCTTCTCTTACTTTTTGGTTACCCACATGGTTTGAATGGATTGGTTGATAGCTGTTCTTCCCATTCTTCTTTCCCTTCCTTCTCTTCTCAACTAATCAAAGACCCGTCAGGTGTCTTTCTCTTGGTTCCAATCGTTTCCCCCCACTTTTCACTCGCTTCTAGCTATTCTTCCACATATTGCGAGATGTTTCACTTACGCTCGAGTTTCTATAATCTTAATTTCTCAGATGCATGTCTCCTTATCCATTCAAATTCTCGCTGTCATCTTGATACTCTCTCCAATCACTGGTCAGTCCAATCCATTGATCTGAAAAACTTCATCTTCAATCGTTAGAAGCCTCGGGGATGAATCATAGAGGAGTACTCGTAAACAGTGAGGATACGTAGTATTTTGTTCAATTGACTAATCGGTAGTGAGAACTTCCTCCGGTCTACGTCATTTTACACTGAACCCCTGGTGATATGGCGCAGCGGTGTGAGGCGCTGCTCGCTATCGAAGGGTCACGAGTTCGATCCCCGCCCAGGCCAACCAAGCCTTCTATCCCTCGTGGCCGCATTTACCTTTACCTGGTGATACGTCTGAATTGATGAGTTTGGATAGAACTCGATATAAAAATCTCCTTTGAGAGTCAGCTAAGTTCTGCTACTCGGGCAGAGGAGCTTCCGTTCCCACCAAACAGTGTGGTAAGGTTCTCAGTCCTCATTGCTTCAGTTTCATATCTCCTCTTCCGTTCTTATTCATCATCATTGATTGAGGCAACGGAGGGGATGCCTCTCAATACGCCTGTCAGACATTCAAATGTGAAGGAGGAAAGTGTAAGTTGCTTCCTTCGTATTCCAACTTTCTTCGCTTTCCAAAACACTCGTAGAATTCTTCAACATAGTGAAGGTTATCCAGAGAACATCAAATCTTGGTATCTGTTCGTAGAATCGTGCTTCATTCCTTATTCTCTCTCTCTCTCTCTGCAGCTCCATTCACTCTTCGCACGTGTGCTAACAAGAACATGGGCTGCATGGCGGGGCCGGCCATCTGCAAGTACTCACAGGTCGGTCTCGCTCCTTCTCTCTCCTTATCCATTCCAGTCATATCGTTCAATTGCAGGGCACTGGTTCGTGTATGCGATGTGAGAATGACAACTGCAATATTCTGAATTAGGTAGGAAGAAGAAGCATTGATCCATCGAGGAAGATCAATTGCAGGAACGACCACTGCATGACAATCTTCCATTACGGGACCTCCTCTATCCGCCTTTATCTCCGAATAATTTGATAAAAATAATTTGTTTGCGATCACATTGAAGCTGTGCTGGACATTAATAAAAGTGAGAGGATGAAGTTGATGCATTGATCAACGTCGAAGTGAAGAATTAGATCGTTGATTCAAGAGAATATTTGGAAAGACCTCTTCTTTCTATGTAGATTGAGAGAAGGAAAGGAGGAAGAATCCACTTTGTCAAAACAGGGAAGAGAGGAGGTCAACTAGTCGAGGACCAATCAGTTTCTTCGACGGGGGGAAGGGATTAGAGACAGGGAAGAACACCCTCAGACAAGTTTACATTCTCTCTTCTAGTCTGCTTACTTTCCATTTCGACGTTTCTGCTCTAAATCAACTCCCGACATTTAATGCACTTCCCATCATTTTCCTTAGTTGTTTATAATTCATGTGACTGAGATAGTGTTGATCTTTGAACTTGATTCAGTTTGTCCTTCTTCTCTTCTCCTCGATTATCCCCCTCTCTCCAATGAACCGCAGAATGGAAAGAATGGACGACCTATTAGAGGGCGGTTTTAGACTTCCGATCTACTGAGAGAGGGAAGGTTTCCACTGTCGTTGCATCTGAGAAAGGAAGTGGAATTGAAGAGAACGAAGAAGGAAAACTTCCGATGACGATACAGAGAAAGAAGAGAGAGAGAACTCTCCTCGATGATTATTCGTGGATGGGATAGAATAGAGTCCATGGTGTACACCTTCTGCAGTCTTTCTCCTCCTCTTCCATCTTCTAACTGACCATCATTCTTCTTCGATTGGAGTGAACGGAATCCTCTCTCATCCATCATTCTCTTGTCACTCTTCCAATCGTTTAGCACCCTCCAACCACTTGAGAATCCCATCACCTTCCTGATGACCAATCGATATTCATCGTCACTACAGTAATTCTTCTTCTTCTTCAATCGATGACGTCATCTTAGTGCAATCCCACTTCAGTCGACCTAATCCCTCCCTCTCTCTCCATATTAATAAAGAGGCGTACAATGTTTATTCCCTCCTTTTCCCTACTGGAAACACTCTTTATTGCCCCTTCTCGTGCCGAATTCAAACTCCTTTTTCTACACGATTGTATCATTCTCCCTCCTTTCAGTCCTATTGTATTGTCCTATCTTCGACCCTTCTCAAACCATAAATTAGTGACTCAGCTAGTAAAATTGCACAACGGCGCGAAATCGAATGAGATGACATCAAAAGACTCGTGGTGACCACAATAGAGACGTGATGTTTCCTGATTTAGTGGAGAAGAGAAGAGAGAAGAGAGAAGGGTCAGAAGGTAGGGATGAGTGTCTCTGCTAGAGAGACTTCCTTGTTAGATTATGGCCTCAAATCGAGGGCGTTTGATGGGAAGAGAAGGAGTATGAATAGAATAAAGGATAGAAGTCATCACGAAAGTGGGGGCATCTGTGTGTGGAGAGACGTTAGAATCCTCGATTAGAATCTGCAATATTCTGCCGTGGGAAGGGGATGGAATCCTTCACAGATTCTTTCCATTTCGATCTCTGACCTCGTCCTAACTCTCCAAATTTGGAAACGTTGCTCGTCTTCTCGTGCAAAATTGCAAATTGCGATTTCTCACGCTTTCACTCCTTCGTTTTTCTCCGTTCTTCCCCTTTCGCAACACGGATTTCATCGAATCAAACAAAGTTCTGCTCATCGCACCTCCGCTTTTATTATTCGGAGAGAACACAGAACGTCTTCTTGTAGAGTTGTAGTCTCGATTTTAGTTGTTACTCTGGGTATTTTTCTCAAATAAATTAATTCGTCTATACATAGAATCGAAAGTTCTGGTGAACGATCATTCATCTCTCACTTTTTGGTCGAGGTTGCTTATTTTTCTCTTGTTCATCTTCAATCCTTCGTCTCATCATTTCTGAGTGTCACTTATTCCTCTACCTCCTTCTTCTTCTCTTGGATGGACAACCCTTCGTACTCCACCTTCCTTCAATCTCATCCCTTTCTCTTACATCTCTAATCTCTCTTCATTCCTTCCCTCCCTCCATCCCTCCTCCCCCTCCCTCTCCCCTCCTCCTCCTCTCTCCTCTCCCTTCCACTCGTCATCTGTTCATCGTAACTCGCAACTTCGACTGATCAGAAGTCTCACGAGAATAATAACGACGAAGTAACTCGTCTCCTCATCAATCTTCTATCATTCAACTCTCACTTCCTATCAGTAGATTGACATCTCTCAATAACATTCTCAACATATTCGTAGATCTCTTCATTCCTTCTCAATTTCTGCTGTCCATCCATCTATTTCCTCGATCCATCCATCCATCATATCGTATCATCTTCCAATTCCTCCTCCTCTTCATCTCTAAATAGTAACCGCCTTCTCAATCCACCCTTATCTCCCTTTTCCTTCAAACTTCGCCCTCTCATCCTCAAATGTTGCCTTCTCTTTCGTTGTTTTCTGATTCGCTTCACTCCACGAGGAGATTTCTCCCTTATCTGATCTCTCTTCTATTCTTGCATCTAAACTGACGTGATGACCTCCCATCACAGATTCCGCAATAGAACATTCTCACATTTCCATCCATCTTCCACCCATATTCATACTCCACTATTTCTTCCTTCGTCCTCATTCTCATTTCGTCCTTTTCTCGTTCACTTCCGAGTGCTTTGGATCTCGAATCTCTTTGATTGTTTGGTTCGAGACCGACACGATTTTTTTCGCTAAAATCCCAGACATAAACCAAATAAATATCCCCAAGAACATCTTACCATCCACAATTTCTCTTCTTTTCTGTTCTTTTCCCCGTTCGTCAAATGAAATATTGATAATCCCTTCTAGTTCTTGCTCACACGCAATAAAATGCACAGTTATGAGCAGTTGGAGTGTTTTCTCCCTTCTTTCCTCTAATAATGATGACCCGTCTTTGTCTGAGGGAGGAGAATGGTAGAAAACAGGGCCAGTTTGTGGGTGGAGAAGAGGGACACTGATTCGATTCCCCCTTCCCATTCTTCCACTTGTCTCTTCTTCTGATCTCTCACACTTCGTTATCTCCATCTCAGTCCACTTTCTTCATTCCAATATTTACTCCTTTTGTCCTTCTTCTCATCTTTTCCCTTCTCATTTCACTCCTTGGACTGACTTGTTCAGAGATGAGAATCCACTGTAGGAATCGTCATCCCTCTCTCTTATTCTTCCATCCTTCTCTCTTCCTTTCAATTAGACCTCGTACATTAACCCCCCCCCCCCCTTCCCTTCCCTTCCCTTCCCTTTACTTCCCTTGAGGCACGCTATTATTAATGAACAAATATCCGAGACTCCGTGTAGAGTTAGCACCCCGTTCCTCTCTCAATCCGATTCTCATTGAGAATTGTACTCATATTCCTGATCTCCCCTCTCTCTCCTCTATTCGTGTTCCTCCTTCTTCCCTCTGAGTATCCCCTTTCATCGTCTGAGTGACAATCACTTGTGCTACCTCCTTCGACCTCCTCATTGTGACCATAGTCTGGCCCTTCTCTCTCTCTTACTTCCTCCATTCCTCCTCCGATCTAATCAAATAGCGAATACCTACTGGACAGCGAATCTTTGATTGTCTCGAGGACGAATTCGAACGCATTTCTTGTCCCTTCTCCTTGAATAAATTCGAAACCGTTAATTTCAGGATGATTTTATTAGAGGATTAATCAATCAGGATGGTCTTCCAATTCATTCTCACATTCTCTGTTACAGTCGCTCTCTCCATAGAGAATGGTCAGTTCCAATCTTCTTTTCTCTGAATAATACCCGATGTATCTATCTTCTCTCATTAGAATAATTATTTTCATACTACGAAAAGTGGCAATACAATGATCAGCCAACGGCTATTTTAAATAGTAATGAGTAGTAAACATTTAGCTTTCCTTGGGGATGAAACTATGAATATATTGTTGACTGTAGACAGAATGGATGTGTCTCCATGCTCTTCTCTTCTTTTGTTGACCACTTCGAACATGTGAAAAGCATGAATAAGTAAATGCTGACGGTAGACATCAAAGGAAGAAGACAACCGTTACTAATCGAGGCTCTTCCTTTTACTCGTCAGGTGCAAAAGTGATCTTCTCATTGAGACGACAAACAATTCCGTGATCTGAATTGGGCGTAAATAATTCAAGCAAATCGTTGTGTACCTTTTCTACCTTTTGTGGAACTGTAAATTATTCTCTCCATTGGAATCTTTGGTCGCCATTCTATGGGTCTATTTGACGCCATTGAGCACTCCAAATCGTCTCTCAATTCAGTCTTGTTATTCCCATTCTTCATTCAATTCAGTGGAAGGGGGTGAAATCTTCGTGCGAAACAGTGGAATCAGCAGAGGGGAAAGGGAATCTACTCATCGAATTCAGCACAAAGACTGTTATGGAAGAACAGACAACGATCTTTTTCCACAGAAAAATCTCTTATTTTCGGGTCTCGTCAGGGAATCCAATTGTATCAGGTGCCGGTTTAGGGAACAAAAAGAAACCGGAGCCAACACGTAAAAATAAATACTTTTGCTGTAGGAGCGGAGTGCGGAGACGGAATATTCTGTGATCTACGAAGTCAATACTGTAAGAAGCAAGAGAGTGGAAGGTGAGTGAGGAGAGAGGGGGAGAGGGAGGAAGGGAGGGAGGGAGAGGGAAGGGAGTAATTGTAGACAATCGTGCGAGTGTCGAGACGGATTCGTCCAAGCTGACAATGGAACTTGTTACAGTGAGTCCCTTCTAGAGTGATCATCGGTCGATCTGAGACAAGATAACTTCGTTCACACATCATGTACTCTCTCTCTCTCTCTTCTCCTCGAGATTCTCTAGTGTCTTCGTAGTGTTTTGATCTCTTTTCGTACTCTTCCTCTCTCTCTCCGGTGTAAATCCGATAATCTTCCTTCTCGAGTCTCTTCTCTCTCTTGAAAGACGAGCTGACATGTGTCGAAACTCTTGAATTACTGTCGTCCTCGAGTGAGGACAATGGAGGGCACGTGTAGTGGAGGAGAGAGGGGAGATGAGAGAGATGATCCATTTGACAATGGAGGGCACGTGTAGTGGAGGAGAGAGGGAGATGAGAGAGATGATCCATTTCAAAGGATCGCTAATCGATAATTTCATATTCAATTGACAAACTGCGCCATGATATCACGAAAAGTGAATATTTTGAGTGTCTCGCGCACTGGCGAATTCGATGGAAGCGGAACCGACGGAATTCTGTATTCTGGGACAGGCCGAGAAGGATGCAACGAGGATTCTGAATGATATACTCAAGAAATACGATAAGAATCTCGTCCCGAAGATGAAGGTGAGAAAGAAGAAGGAGAAGAGACACTGAAGGAGAGATCTCTCAGGGTGTCGATGTGGACGTCGAATTGTTGATCCAGAAGGTCTCTGAGATCTCTGAATTGACTGGAGCAAGTACGATGCATCTTCTTTTCTCTCAGATTTGGCATGATCCAGGACTTAGTTTTGAGGTGAGGAAGAGACGAAGGGTCGAATATCGTGTAGTCGGAATTGTTGTTCATAATATACGTGTAGGATGGTCTTTAGAATGGATCATCTTACTCAGATATTCAATTCCTTGTCTCAACCTTTCCTCTCTGTTCTAGCACGAGGAGGGATCTCAATGTCTAACCAATTTGACTCTCTCCCATCGAATGGTCGATTATATATGGCTGCCCAATGTATGCATTGTCAATTCCAAGGTTAGAAGAAGGACGAAAAACATCTTTTAATTCAAATGATGTTGTTTAGGGTTCTCAAATTCATTCCTCTCCTACTCCTAACATTTTCCTGGCCATTTTCCCAAATGGAACTGTGTGGATGAACTATCGGTAATTGACATATCCCTATTGTGATTCCCAACATCAGTTTCAGAATCGTTGTTGAGTCTCCTTGTGAAATGGACTTCTCATTCTTTCCAATGGATCGAGTGATGTGCTCTGTTATATTCGAGAGTTATTCATTCAACGTCGGAAAGGTTTCGTTTCACGTCTACTCTAAAGAAATTCGTACTATAACTTATATAGTCTATAAGCTAAAATATGATCCATTAGCAACTAATCATGCATTATAGGTTCGACTACACTGGAAGCGGATGGGAAGACCCGTTGAGTTCATTGATGAGGTCAGTTTATTAATAGATGACGTTGATTACAGTAGAACAGTTCGTCTTCATCTATATAATTGACAAATATTCAGGTTCAATTACCCGACTTCCACATGACTACCCATGTCTACGAGAAGATCACCTACAATTATCCTGCAGGCACATGGGATCAAGTGAGTATCGAGAAGTGAACTACCGTAGTCTTCCCTTGATCAACACCACTTCTCGAATGACTGTTATGCACCTCTCGAGGACATTCATTGGCACTTCTTCTTTCTCGTGCTCTCGCACCCATTGAGTGATGGAAGGAATGACGGATGAAGGGAGGAGAGGGAGGGGAGAGAGGAGAGGGGGAGTGGTCAGATGATAGAAGAAGAGAGGATTGAGATTGATTGATCATCTCGGGGTGTAATGATAATGTTGATCAAGAGATTGATAGATTACGAATCACTTGAGTGGTAGCTCACTATCAATATCCGAACTGATAACTGACTCAGAAAAAAATTGCAGCTGAACATCAAACTTTTCTTCCGTCGTTCCTACGGTTTCTATATTCTCCAGGTGAGATTCTCTCCATTGCATGGGAGTGAAGTATTCCTTCAGATCTATCTCCCTACCTACTGCATGGTTCTCATCTCGTGGATCTCTTTCTGGTTAGACAGAAAGTGTCTCCCTGCGAGGTACGTCAACGAGTATCGCAGATCGAATGCATAACTAACATTCAAGGGTTACTCTCGGTATCTCTTCATTGATGGCCCTCACTCTGCAGTACAGTAACGTCGCCAAGAGCTTACCAAAGGTCGGATATATTTGGTTGAATGCAATAGTGATCTTGTATCGTTGAAGGTATCATACGTGAAGGGATTGGATCTGTTCATGTTTGGATGCATGGGATACATTTTCCTCTCAATCGTCGAATTGGCCTGTGTCAGCAGTCTCGAATTGAGGAGAATCAATGAGGTTTGCTCTTTTTCTTCAATAAAATGGAGGATAGTCTATCCTCGAATATTGGGTTTACTCCCCTTCCTTTCCTCTTTTCTGTAGACTTTACGTGACCAAAAAATTGCAGCAAAACGAAGACAAATTCCTCTCGGACGAAGATTTGCGAGACAAGAGGAACATCTTCACACGCACTTTCTCTACCAAATTCAAGGTGAGCACGGTATTTAAAACAGTGGAAAAGAG
>LS566840.1:24316-96977 GCA_900490775.1 Pristionchus maxplancki
CTAAGAATTGCGTAAGAGACAGCGAAGTAGGTGAGTGTTCGACCATGCTAAGAGACAGCGAAGTAGGTGAGTGTTCGACCATGCTAAGAGACAGCGAAGTAGGTGAGTGTTCGACCATGCTAAGAGACAGCGAAGTAGGTGAGTGTTCGACCATGCTAAGAGACAGCGAAGTAGGTGAGTGTTCGACCATGCTAAGAAATCGAGAAATTCTTGATAGTTCCCTTCAGAAAACATTTCGTAACGAACATTCTGATCGGGATATCGCATAGTGCCGCCAAACGTGATCAGTGAACTATTCACTTCGTAGGATTCTTGCCCGATACGAATCATTGTCTGTTCGAATTCTTCTGACGGCAAGAGTTCACTGACCGATGTCTGTGAATGTTTGCTTTGAAATTCTTAAAGATTTTTCAATTTCAGAATCAAAAAAAGTATCTTGAATTACCACTATCAAGCATATGCACAGACACGGAAATGCGAAGCTTATCGTCAAACGCTTCAGCTCACTGTACGGTAGGGATGGATTACTGTAGAGGATACGCTACAGATCAATCATCATCTAAAGACATTCCGCGTGAGCTGATTGATCTTTGATCTCTCATTTTGATCTTTGATCTCAGCCGAACTCCTTCTCGTCCCTCGCCATCTTCGGACGCTCGACATCTACAATAAGCCCGACTACAGCATCATCTACGAATGTCTCAACGCCATCTTCAAGCGCAGCGACGTACGTTTCTACATTACCCTTATTCCACCGTACTCAACCTATCCTACCGTAACCTAGCCTACACTTTAACCACCGTAGCCAAACTAAAAAACACAAAAAAACAAAAACACAAAAAAGATACAGTATTCTCACTCTTGCAAGCTGGATGGAAGCGTACGTGTGGGAGATCGAGGACATGGCGGACGAGAACGTAAGAGATCGATGGATCAAAGATCAAAGATCAATACTTCTTTTTTTGTAGTTGGCGGAACAATTGAACGATCGACCGGATTACATGGAGCGTACAGCCTTTTTCAAAGAAGACTTGATTGGAATCAATGCTGGTCCCAGCAAGGTAGACTATGGATCCAATCTAAAGACCAAAGATCAAAGAGCAAATTCAGTATGAGATTTCGTTCGATGATGCTATGAAGCGTTCGAGTGAGGCATAATAATGTATTCTGGTCCGAGAGACATCAAACCTGTAGATGCACTGGGATAAAGGACTTCTGTAGAGCAAGAACTTGTCACTATTGAAAATCAATTATTTCGTGTTATGTGTGTGTTTTTTTTAAATAAGCGCTTAATTGCTGAGAAAGAAACGACTTTATTGAACTCGAAGACAACTCGTAGAGGCAAGATGGGCGAAGGTTATTGATTAATGCGATTGAATGGATTGATCTACCACGGATTATCGATTATTGATGGAATGAGATTATTGATTGAGGGATTGGGATATGGGGAATATGAGACCATGAGAGGGATAAGAGAAGAATGAGGAATTGGCTTGCCTCGAAATGGAAAGGAAGAAACTTCTGACCTTCTTCAATAGTTGGACAGGTTTTTTTCGTCCTTATTAGATAATAATAACTATTGAAGAAGTAGTTCAGTTTTGTCCAAACCATTACAGACTTGAAAAATAAAGAACACAAAGCGAGAAACTGTACGAAACTAGAAAATATTAATGGGTGACAGTCATTTAGACTTGATTCGTCGACTCCTCCAGTACTTTTATCCTTTCTCGGAGAGAAGCCAGCTCTCTTTTTGTTCGATTCCATCGAATTATGTACAAATCTAGAACGAATTGTTATTTGGAGGAAGAAAGAAAGGTCGAAACTAACTGCTTCGTTTTCTCTCGATGGCCAATTGTCGTTCGGCCCTCTCCCTTCGTTCCTTCTCGTCATTGGCGTCTTCTGGGATGGAAATCAATCGATAACAGATGCGTTGATTGACCTACCTCTCTTCTTGAAATGGTCCATCGTGCTCTCCAGAAGGGAGATCAGTTTGGAGAACTCAGGGGAGTTCATCTGATTCTGGGATGATGACATCGAGTTGTTGTTTGGAGATAACTGAAATCGGATCGATTAATCTCCACCCTTTCAATTCATCAAAGGGTCGGGCCAGCAAGTGTGGATCAATTAGAACTTGATCATTCTCGATAGAATCAATCAAGACTTATCAGTGTCACGAGTGAGGAACGACGTCACAAGTAGATCTAATCATCACTAGAGACACTCTTCACTCCCCACACTATCTCGTTGATCAGACAGATCGAGAGAGAATGGGGAATGGAGAGACTGAATCACTACATCGACACGATATTTCTCACACTCTTTGAGTCATCTCGACTACTTGAATCGTCTCTGCTTCTCGTCTGCAAATCGATCAACTAGGTACTGATCTTTGATCTTTAATATTGATCTTTGATCTCTACTCACCTCTGATTTATGCTCCCGTTTCTTGTTGCTCATCGGAGAATCGTCTGCAATATTTCTATTATGATTCTCAAGATCAATTGTGAATCTTCACCAGTGCACGAGTTGCTCTCCTCCTTCTCCTCCTCCTCCCTACTCTGATCTCCATCTTCCCTTCTGTCGTCATCCTCATTCTCGCATTCCCTCTCTCGAGTCTCCCTGGAGATCAAAGATCAATCTTGGACGAGAGAGATCAAAGATCACCTCAACTTGGCCTGCTGAGCAATCACTTGTTGCATGAGAATCTGATTGAATCCCGGGAGAAGACCGAGCAGAGATTGAGATCCATTCAGGGAATTCATCCCGGAGAGAAGAGAAGAACCTGGATACGGTAGGTTACGGTATCGATTGATCGATCGAATCTCATACCGAGAAGATTCGAGGGGGTCGAATTGAGTAGGGATTCTGCCGAGAAAGGGCCTGATTGAGAGACAACGATTGGAGGAGAGCCAACCTCGACTGGAATTTTGTTTTTTAATCGATAAACCGTATTCTACCGTACCCTTGGACTGCTTGGCCGCGGCGAGAGATTGCTGTGCTGTGAGCCAATCGTCAGTGACTCTTTTGGCAGGACGACCCGGCCGGTTACTGTAACATACTGTGATATACGGTATTGATTGGATTACCGTACCAGGAAGAGGTGCAGTCGTCGTAGAGTAGGTCAAAGTCCGTCTTGGCAATCAATTTGCATCGATTGACGCCGGGTTGGATGGCTCCCAGGGAACGAAGAGCTCTCACCTGAGAAGAGGAGATTACCTGAGGATGAAAGGCAACTGTGACGGGACTCTCCCCTTTCCGAGTGGTCTCTCTCGGGATTGAGAGGGGAGGAAGACGGGAGAGGGGGATAAGAGAAGGTAAGCTTGCGCGTGGGGGAGCTATAGATGGATACCCAAGAGGAACCGTGTTTACCTCAAGGGAGACTACGTAGGAAGCACCGATACTGCGCATGGAAGGTTCGGGAAGGAGCTGACTCTACTCATTTGACTTATTTGTGTGACCTAATAGAGAGCATGGGAAATGAAGAGAGTCTGGATATTTCTAGAATAGTCACAACACTCGCTTAGAAGGTTCTGGAAAGCGCGTGGGTTTCTATTTGTGAGGCTAAGTGCGGATTGGAGATGGATAAATGAAAGGTTTCTGCACGTTGAATCAGAAGAATTCGTAAATAATGGTCAACTCGTGAAGTTTGTGATGAATTGAGGAGAGAATGGCAGAGAATTGAACAGAAATTGAATGTTATTTCACACGATGAATCACGGAAAATAGAAAATGATAACAAATGAAGCACGGAGGAAAGTACTCACTTGTTCGACATTGCAGACTAGAGGGCAGATCTCGAGTCTCTTCAGTTTAGTGTACACTGTGTGAAGACCGCCGACCATATTCTTCAGGAATAGTTCGTAGACCGGAAAGGAAAGAAGGGTAGGTCAAGAATGACGAAGAATGGGATCTCGTAACGAGTTTGCAAATGTATTTTCCAATCGCTTACTTGAGGCAGACAGATCATTTCGACGCTGCTGATGATGAAACTCGCAACCTGACAGATGGTCAATTCACAATGAAAATCAGCATTCCACTCACATTTTCTCCCTTGTACTCGATGACTTTTACTTGATTCTCCTCAGCGAGGAAAGCAGGGGTGGACTTGTAGTCTCCGTCTGAAGGAAACGAGCGGTTTTCGAAAGACTCTCTCCTTCCTCGTGCTATCTCGTCGGTCAGAGAGACGAGAGAGAATGGGAAAGTGAGAGAGTGGAGGTGCAATCTGAGTGATGCGAGACTAATCGGGCTTATTGTGTATCGAAGACTGGGTGTTTTGCCAAAATTAAAGATTAGGGAGAAGCGGAAAGAAGGAAACTATTCCACTCCCTCACTCGATAGTCTATCGATGACGAATAGAAACTATTGTGAAACATCGGACAAGCGTAGTTTCAGCCCGGAAGTTTGAGATATTTTTATGAAGTGCATTGCATGTTAGCTTCGGTGGAAACAGAAAGTGTAGAAGCTCTGAACCCTTGAAAGATCAAAGATCACCTTCGATCGCTTGACTGAGTGCCTCTTCATAGTTCGCAGCTGCAGCAGTGGGGGAGGAGAAATCGATCGATTTGCTGCGAGGGTCTGGCTGGAATTTGTGCTGCAACTCAGCCAGACTTCGCAGCACCGCCATCGGTTCGTAC
Source organism: Pristionchus maxplancki (assembly GCA_900490775.1). Lineage (NCBI taxonomy): Eukaryota > Metazoa > Nematoda > Chromadorea > Rhabditida > Neodiplogasteridae > Pristionchus > Pristionchus maxplancki. Next base: position 28,951 of record LS566840.1, read on the forward strand.
ATCCTGCAGGGAAAAGGAAGAGTACGGTAGTCGAAGGGAGGGATACGGTAATCGATTGATGAGTACAGTAATGATTGTGTTGATTTGGGTCGGAATTGGGGTGTGGACAGTGTGGAGAATTGGAAAAGCTGAGAGAGAAGAGAGGTTATCAGTGACTGAGTTAGAATCTCGTAATGTTTGCAAGCTAGAGATGAAGTCACAGATTATCATTCCATACCGTACCCTCGTGACTGGTCCATGAGTACGGTAGAGAGGAGATACAGTAGTCAGGATTACGGTAGGAGTCTCGAAGAGAAGAAGGGACGTACGTAGGGTAAGTCAGGTTACTCGAGATGATGAATGAAGTGATTCGAAGGAAGGGAAGACATGAGATAATACCCATGGATGAGAGAAGGATTGAGTGAATGGAGGGAGAAGAGAAGGCAGAGAAGGTGAGAGAGTGAAGAGAAGTGAGAGAACGAGGATAGGTTCTGGATTAGAGAATAGGTACGAGAGGGAGGAAAAGAGGTCTTGAAGGGAGAACATGTGGATTACGGTATGAATCAATAGAACTGAAACAGTGAAGTGAAGAGCCAAAAAAGAGGTGTAGAGATGGAATGGAAAGATAAGTGAAGCGAGAATCATCAGAAATAAGAGAAGGAAAGAGAAGGAAATGAAATGATAAAGAGAGGGAATTCGATTCAACTATGAGAAGTATCTATGGAATAGAGCAGAGATTGAATCAATTGGGGGAAGGAAATGACTATTTCCATATTTCTAATCGTCATTCGTTCAGTGTCAGAATGGATTCTCATGAGAAATGTGGTGATAAAAGAGAGACGAATCAAACTATGGTGGGTGTTTCGTGTTGTTTACTCCTATCATGATAAGAACTGTCGAAGCATCTGACTGAATGACGAATGAAGAGGGTAGATCAGGAATGGATTACTGTATCCACCAGGAAAGATTACGGTAGCCAAGGTCGACTACCGTAGTCTAGAGAGAGAGAGACACCTGTGTCGAGTGGACTCACCGAGTAGCAAATGAAGACAAATAGTCGTCCCTCTGTCGCAGTTCCTCTCGCTCCGACCTTTCGAATGGCGCCCATTTTTTGAGTGCGGAGATCCCTATCATCACTGCATTCTCTCACTTTGCATTCCCATTTCACACTTTTAGCCTTGAAGTGCGAAAGGGCGAAATGAGAAGGGAAAAGCCGAAGTGTTCACTGTTCGAGTGAACAGAATATTGAATCGAGGGATGAATTCAGAGAGATCAGGGATAGAAGAATAGTAACCGACTGTCTATCATGGAAGTTGATCTAAAGTGGATTGAGACGGACTCGTATTCTAATAGACTTCTCTCTGTCTTTCTCCCTTGTCGGTATCTATTTCTCATTCCATCTAATCTACCGTACAAACGACCCTTTTTTGCAGTGGAACTCCTCTAATGCGGAGCAAGATGAGAGGCAATCACAAATCGAGGAAATAATCGACCTCGAATCGCATATTAGTATTACGATGCAAGATTGAGTGAGATACATGCGCATTTGGGGTACAGTAGAAAATCAGAGAGAAATTCTCAAGAAGACGATTGAAAGTGGATGGAAGTATAAGATGTATGGATGGACGTCTTCTATTTATTCGTCGAACCTTGAATACATCATTTCTTCATTTGAGTACAGCCCATTCAGATGGAATGAGATGATATGAGATGCTCAGAAAAGGAACCATTCTACTTCAAACACCATTAACACTCTTCGGAACTTCTTTCGACTTCGACTCATTCAATCGTACTGTTGGTCATACGAAAGCGTGGATTACATACCCTTAGTAATTCTGATTTGGAAGGTAAATACATAAATCGAAAAATATCTGAGAATTACGATGATGGAGTAATGCGAATTGCGAAAGATGAATCTGCTATAATACCTTTTTTTTTTCTACCTTCTCAATAAAGTTCTTTACGTGTGCAATGTTTAAACAATTGTAAATTTAGAAGATTTAGCTTTCGATAAAAAAGAAACAATAAATAAATTCAGAACTTGATTCACCGATCCAAATACAGTAATCGGAGTCCTCAGTACTTTGCGGTATTCTGTACAGGTTTTGAATTTTATTTAAATTTTAAAATTTTGTTATTTCTCTATTTTACACGTATTATTATTCAATCTCTTTATTGCAGTTTCGACGGTGAACGTGGGGAGATCAGCATCTGCCCTTCCCCGTGAACCGACCTCCACACAATCACAATGGCCCCGGAACCGAGGAAACTCCTCATTCCTCTCAAGAACTCCACTGACGATGTAAGTCGTTTTCGCAATACTTCTATCACTTTTCGATCGATAGTTCTGTGCCCTTGGTCTCTACCTGCCTTTGTTGTTCGCGCGTATCAACTTCGGTGTGGCCTCGGAGCAGCCTTTCGCAGTCCTTTCTTTCACTCAAAATCTCATTGGCCACACCGAACTTGGTACTTTTCAGGCGGATCGATTGAAATCGACTCGTCGATTTGCGATCGACGTCTGGAATGTGACGAGAAGATGGAGCGAGCTCGCCGTTGAGGCCGCCTCCCAAATGGAGAAGTTCACGACGGGAAGAATGAGAGTGCATCACACTCAAGGAGTCCTTCCTTCCGATGATCCCTCCTCCTCTTCCTCTGATTATCTCTCCCCCGATGAAAGGGATCGAATCATGGTGGGAGTGGTGAAGGCACACGATGCTCTCACGGAGACTCTCGATCATCTCGAACGGCAGATTGGAAAGCTACGCACTGCCCAATCTCGTCTTGTCCCGATGAAGAAACTGTGCGAACCATCATCTCTCCTCCCTTCCTCTCCCCTCTCCTCCCCATCCACCTCCACTCCATCCACTCCCACCTCTGCCCGTACCCCTCCCCTATCATCCCTTTCCTCCCCCATCTCATCCCCATCCTCGTCCCTTCTCGACAAGAAAGGTAGTCCTCGTTCATACTACATAGTGAGTGAGATGGAGCGAGTCCTTCCTCCTCTCATTCTCTGCTTCCAGAGGGAATTGGAGAGTAAACGAGTCATTCTGAGGGAGGTGGGCAGTCAATCCCATCGAGGATTGAGTAATGCAGCCATCGTTTCATTCCAACACGAACCATTCGTCGAGGAGAGTCTACTCAATGAATTGTACGCGTTGATTGTTGAGGACCAGACGGTCTGATTGGTGTTGTTGTTGATTGTTGCTAAAAGAGACCAAGGGCACGGATAAAACTATCGAAAATATATTAATTGGAATTAAAAGGCGCAACGAATATATTACAATGAAGGAATGAAACGGAATCATTAACAAGATGAATTGAGAGATGCAATATCCGATGCAGCTGATTAAAATGAAATTGAAATAATTCAGGAGGTGATTGAAATGAACGTGAATGAGTTACCGGACGGAGAGGATATTCTAAGCATTCTGAAGGATGAATCAGCAAAATTACACGTGTGGATCACGACTGCGGTGAGTGAAATGGAAAGAAATGATTATTTAGTAAGACAATTAAGTTAGTCTTCATGATGATTTTTACTCTATTGTCACTTATCAAAATATCGCATTTGATTGATTAATTCAAGTTAATAGTTTATTGTCTTTTTTAATCTTAGTAGCCAAGTTGAAATGGCTGCTCAGTGTTTTAATATCGACAAAGTATGAGAAACACGATATTCCGTTGCAGGTTGAGTACTACAGACAGAAGCGATACGAAGTGTTCACGATGATTCTCGAGAAATCGGGAGGAGAAGCGACACTCGATTATTACGGATTCGAGAAGGATCAAGTGAGGGCACTCGATACACTCGCTGCTTACTACGTCAAGAAGGTCAGTTTTCTATTTAATTCGTTGTATATTTATTGTCTCATTTGGTGAATTTGATCAATCAATTCGGTCAGCTACTATTAACATTCCTCATTCGTTTCTTGAAATGAATCCATTGTGAAACCAAATTGCTACAGGGTCATTGTGAACGAGGATCGAAGGACAAGAGGAAGGAGTTGTACACTAAAGCTACCCTCCTCTACACTACTGCCGATAAGATTCTGATGTAAGCGTGCTTATTTGTTAATATAATTATTTTAAAATCTCACAGAAGTTTAGATCAAATAGCCTATGGCATGTTTAAAAAAAAAAATTTTTTAGCAGTAATCTATGGCATATTTTCATTTTGTCTAGAATGAATGGAAGAAAGGTTCTAAAATGCCAAGGTTTTCTGGGTTTTTTCACTGTTAAAAAAATTTAATTTAAAAAAAAAGTTTTGCCGCATGCTTCATAAATAATGACAATTCACAGGTACGACCTCACCCATCTCCTCGGTCGTGCTCTCTTCTGTCTGCTGGAGGGAAACAAGATCGATCAGGCCGATCAACAGTTCACTTTCGTCCTACAAGGAGTCAGTTTGCGATTAATTACCGTTCGAAAAATCGTACAGGGAATCAGTTCGAGATAGGATCTTTACCGTGTTATTACCACATCGTAACCGTCTCCTTTGCAGTCCTCCGAGCAGGGTAACATTCCCGCCCTTCTCGGCAAGGCGTGCATTGCCTTCCAGAAGAAGGACTACAATCAGGCACTCTTCTTCTACAAGAAGGTACGCTACAATTTTATCTACCTATGAATAGGATTTACTTTGTCTTTTCCACTCGATACGAACTAATCGATCGGTATTCAGGCCCTCCGCACTAAACCCGATTGTCCGGCTGACGTGCGAGTGGGTCTCGGCCATTGCTTCGTCAAATTGAACAAGATGGATTACGCAAGGTGAGTGTTATCGGTAGTTCAACATAATCTAACGCTCTAACTTGCGGTATTCAACTAAATGTGTTGCAGGAGTGCCTTCGAGCGAGCTCTCCAATTGGATCCGTTGAATGTGGCGGCCCTCTGTGCCCTCTCGATTATGGATGCCAATCTGATGACTGAGGAAGGAGTCAAGAATGGAGTACAGGTATGGCCTTGAATCTCCAATCTTACTGGAATAATGAATACAATTAAATTTTAATTTGCGACAGTGAAGATGTAGAATAATGGAATAGAGAGTTGGTTCTTTTAGAACCTCTACCGAGCGTACAAAATGGAGCCGGAGAATCCCATCGTGCTCAACCATCTCGCCAACCACTTCTTCTACAAGGGAGTCAGTTGATTTTCCTTTTTTCTTGCATGATCTGAACCGCGAACGATGTATTTCATTACGCTTAGTGGTGAAATTACCGTATCAAAAGTACATTATCCCTCTTGCAGGAACTGACGAAAGTGGAGCATCTCGCGTGGTGCGCCTTCCAATTCGCAGACACGGAACCGATACGAGCTGAGAGTTGCTTCCAACTGGCACGATCACTGCACAGGGCGGGACAGTTCGACAAGGCATTCAGGGTACGGTAGCTATTGATTTCTCATAAAAAGGCAAATTGTAATTACTCTTGTTGCAGTACTACTACCAGTCGACGCAATTCGCTTCTCCCTCCTTCATTCTTCCCTTCTTCGGCCTCGGGCAGATGTACATTCAGAGAAAGGAATACGCGAATGTGAGTGGGAGGAATTTTGATCATTTGTTGATTCACGAGAGTGATTTACGTTTCGAACGTTCTGTATGAATCCGATCGGGTTCACTGGATGATCCCAGTCGACTGAACATTGTAAAAAAATTCAATTCATGAAGTTGTGGCTGTTCAATGTCAAAGACACAGCGGGGGGACAAGTTTTATCATGACAGTGACCTATAAGGAAGGACGTGTAATTCAACAGTTCTTCCCCTCTGCAGGCGATGAATTGTTTCGAGAAGATCCTCGATCCTCATCCTAACAACACGGAGACACTGAAGATCCTCGGATCACTCTATGCCCAGGCTGGAGGAGATGCCAAGAAGGGAGTCGACTATAGGGCCAAGGTAAGTTCTCTGTAATTTTCGATTGTGAATAGCTTATAGTTCTTGGATTATATAAAGTACTGTTTTCACTTTGTTAAATAATTCGATTGCAGGCTCGTGCGCACCTTCAGAAGTACGTCGAGTTGATTCCGGATGATGCAGAGGTGAGGAGGATTTTTGTGCCAGACAGTTCCAGATTTCAATGACATTACGTGTGTTTCAAGAATTTGACAACCTGGGTGTGTTTCCTACTCTTCCATCAAAATAATATTCTCATCTCAGGTGCTCATCGAGTTGGCGCAGCTGACGGAGAACTCCGATCCCATTGTCAGTCTTTTTTTATTCCTCATTCTCTATTCCTGTCTCAATAGATGGTAAAATTTCGCTCTATTTTGCTGGAAGTATCTCTGTCAATCTGTTTTGTTATATATTATTTATTTGCCGGACACTGATTTTTATAGAAGTCGATGCAATACTATGAGAAGGTGTGCGATCTGCTGGCGAAGGAGGATATGGATGTGAGTGAGATATCAATTGAAACGACATCGGATTGTTTTAGATCCTTCTCGAATCCTTCTGATTGAGTCGGATTGTATTTGCGTTTTCATTTAGTCAACTCTAATGAAAAGTTTTCGTAGATTCCATGCAGATCCATGATTTGACGATGGATGATAGCCTTGATTGATGCCATTCAGCTGATGCTCCGTCGATTACTGAGTCCCAAGTAAAATAAAACCATCTCTCCTTCTCAGGTGCCTCCCGAGATCATCAACAACATGGGTTCGTTGTCGTTGGCACAGGGAGAGTACGAGAAGGCACGAGACTACTACCAGAAGGCGATGGACATATTGACTGTGAGTGATTGGGATATCAGCATTATGGTTACTTTTATGTGTGATTTTCGGGAAATGATGTTTGATTTTTTATCTAATCTTTTCTATTTTTTTGTAGAACGAAAGTGGCGATGAGATCGAGGCATTCCGTGTGACGATCATGTACAACCAAGCAAGGTATCCATGCTTTATTATTGTTTTAGATTTCAAAAAGAATCTGGGTGAGAATTGTGTGAGTGTCAGGTCATTCATCTATAGATTATGTGCATATCCGGAAAGTGCCGGGTTTCTGATAGCTGTCCTTTGAGAATAAGTGCGCCGTGAAAGATCTTTTAATTTGTATTCCTATCAACAAAAAATGAGTCCGTTTCAGAGCGGCGGAGCTGTTGTGTCTCTTCGATACGGCGGAAGCCCTCTACAAGGATGTGTTGAGGAAGGATGGGCACTATATCGACAGTGAGTTAATTTCAACTTTACCTACTATTTACTGCACTTTCTGACTCGTTCGAATCATTCAGCCCACTTGCAGTCTTGTACATAGCCCACTAGAAACAGAAATGCTCTTGGCCAACATTTTCGATTCCATTGCGTGTCAGGTATCCTCCGTCTCGGGTGCATCGCCCGTGATCGGGGGCAGATCTACGAGTCGTCGGTGTGGTTCAAGGAGTGCATGGCTGTGAACCAATCGTCGTCCGATGCATGGACACTCATCGGAATGTTGCACATGAACAAGCAGGAGTGAGTGGGGGAGGGAGAGGGGGGGGGCTGGGTGAAGTGGAGTTGCGACGGCAGGTGAACAGGGAAAAGCGACGGACAATGTTGATCTCATGAACGAGGCGAATTCCATACAAAATAATCCACAAATCGATGTGACGGAAGAAGTGTGGTAGATTGGCGTTGCAGAGGTATTGGAAAGGGGCAGGCTTGTTGGAACTTGAATAGTCCTTCGAATCATCATGTAACAAAACATATTTACTCTTCTTCTTTCAGATGGCAGCCGGCGCAGAAGAAATTCGAGCACATCTTGAAGGTCCAACCGAATAAGGTACGGTAGTCATTATTGATTGGTAAATGTCGTTTTGTAATACTCGATTGCTGGGTTGAAATCTGTTGAGTGAAGTGAGAACTAGTTTGGATGAAAAGCTTACAAGTTCGATTCACGATGGGACTTACAAAGGTAAATGCATCTCTTGCAAATAATTAGGATTTAATTCTACTTATTACTAATTGTAGGAAGACACGTACTCGATGATCGCGTTGGGAAATATCTGGTTGGAGACGCTCTTCAATGTGAACAGGAACAAGGATAAGGTATGTGAGGGGCAAGTCGTGGCTAGATCATTGAATTCTATCTGTCGGTAATTATGAGATAACCGAGTAGCGGGTATCACACTGGTCGCACAATAATACACCGCTTGGTTCTTTTTTTTCTGCATAGATGAAAAAGTCAGGTGGCACATTTTTCGAAAACCCGGGTATGTTTATGAAAAAACGTCGAAAATATGTCAATTCTTCGAAAACCGGGTATCTTTTCAACTTTTTGATAGTTTTTCATGTTGACCCAACTCTCGAAAACCGGGTATGTTTACGGATTTTAGGTAGTTCTTGACAACCTTTTCCCGCTCTGTTTTTCTGGAGATTATCGATTTTGAAATTCAACGAACCATATCACTAGAGCTCATCCGCGTAACTTTGCTCTTGCAACTTGAAGGCTAATCTTTCCTCTTGCAGGACAAGGCGCATCAAGACCGTGCCCTGCAATGGTTCACGAAGGCGCTCAAGTGCCAACCGAAGAATATGTGGGCGGCCAATGGAATCGGTGAGTGAAATACGGAAATATTGTATTTTAGAATCTAAATCTTCCATTTATCAAACACGAGAATCTTGCTGATTTGAATGTGCTTTTTGAATCATGAAGTTGTCGGGTTAAACATCGTTTCAAAACAGTTAATAATTGCAGGTTGCGTGCTGGCAGTGAAGAAACAGACGCAGGAGGCGAGAGAGATCTTCTCACAGGTAATAATAATTATTATTATTATAAAAACAACAATAATAATAATAACCGTCAGGTTCGCGAGGCGACGGCAGAATTCCTGGACGTGTGGATCAACATTGCTCACATCTACATGGAACAGGGACAGTATGTGGCTGCCGTCCAGATGTGAGTGAGGGATAATGGGCGAGATAATTTGGAGATGTGGTTCCCTAGAGTATTGGCACGATTAAGGTTGCATACGCTCGTGTTACCTTATCTTGCAGTTGAAACATGTGATCGTATGGTCCCCTTGGGCTCGATTCTAAATGCTTGTCGTTTTACTATCACTGTGGTAGTCAATCCTATTCCCTTATCCCCCAGTTGAAACCTGACTCTTCCTCTCTGCAGGTACCTGAATGCGATGAAGAAATTCGGGAAGGAGAAGGATCCGCAACTGTTGTTGTATCTGGCGAGAGCGTATCACAGGACAGGCAAGATTGTCGAGTGCAGAGAAACGCTCGAGAAGGTACGGTAGGAGGATGATTACTGTAGGAGTACGGTAGCGTGAGGTTACGGTAGATGATTCGTCCTCTTCAGGCGACACTCGCCGATCCCGAGAACCTCGTCATCAAGTTCAACCACGCACTCACTCTGCAGAGGTACGGTATCGATTGATTTGATCTGATACGGTAGAATCATTGATTATCGATTTATCCTTGCAGACAAGCGACGATGACGATGAAGGACGAGAAGGCGACGTACCAAGTGGTCGATGGAGCCATCCAGGATCTAAAGACGGCACAGAGGTACGGTAGGAGTATTGGAGTTATAATTGGTACTGATACATTGATGGTGTATTATCATCCTGGTGCTTCACTACAATGAGTTATCCTAGTCTTGAAACATTACTGCATCTAGGGAAAAAACTTGAAATAAGCATTGTGAAAATTTGCAATTGTTAATTATGTTAGCCTTGAAACCTGATGATATCTAGTGAAATATTGCCTAAAAATCCAAAGAGCACTCTTTTTCAAAAATGAATGTGCATCGTTCAGGATCTTCGAGTACATAATGTCTCTGCGGGAGGAGGCGCGTGCCTCGGGCATCTCGTACACATTCACTGAGACGCAGTGCAAGGCCTGCGCTGATCTGCTCAAACAGGTGAGCATGCTCATTGAATGATTTTTAACTATCAAACCCAAGCAGCACTTATTAAGTAAGGCTTTGATTCAGTTTCCTTAACTTCACTGCCAAACACAGATGTGCCGGGATGTCAAAATATGTTGGGCATTCCTTGCAGGCTCAAATCTACCTGGAACGAGCTCGACAACAGGACGAGGAGGAGAAGGCACTCAAGGCGAGACAAGAGGAGGAGAGGATGCAGATCAAGGTTTATTATTGTTTCTGCTGTTATTTTTTTGCAACCGTGTCGCGTCTCACATTGATCATCAAGGATTCTCTAGAGTTTCTTAGCACGTGGAAACAGTGATGCGCCTAGTATTCAGAGTTCAATTTGGAAGAAGTTAAATTAAAATGATTGATTGTTTAATTAATTAATAATAATTGCAGCGTCGCCAAGAGGATGAAGAGAGGGAGAAAATGGAATCGAGACAACGACAAGTGGAGGATCTGAAGCAGACGAGACAATTGTACATCCAGATGACCAAGGATATCCTCAAATTGCCCGAGGTGAGGGGAGAGGGAGCGGATGCTAGGGAATCATCTATAGGGGGTTCTCGTCATCATCTCTTATTCGTTTTTTTTCAAATGTTTTTGTGGAGTAAGAGTGTGATAGAACTGGTGTAGTGGGCTTTGAGTATTGTACAATAACAAATTGATCATGGTCAAAGAAGTTATCAGCGTTGAGATTATGATGGCGAATTGATGATTCATCTGTGTGTGATGCCTCAGTTAATTCAGTTAGAAGTGATTACTGAGAGCCGTATTCCCAAAAAAATTAAACATATTTGTTCTCAATGAAATGACCTCGTATTGCAGATCAAGGACGACGATCGAAAGTCTCGTGGAGGAGGAGGGCGAGGAAGGAAGAGCAAGGGAGGAGGAGGAGATGAATTCATGAATGATAGTTCCGATCTGGGAGATTGGGAGAGAGGAGAAGGAGGAGAGGGAGGAGAGAAGAGAGAAAGGAAGAAGAAGGAGGTTAGGGTTTCATCATTAGTATGTATCGTGTCGGTAACGTCTGATTTCGATCTCGTTTCTACTGATTGTGGTACCATTGAAATATCAATTGCAGGGTGGATCTCGAAAGCGTCGTGAGAGGGAGAGAGGAGGAGGAAGTGGATCGGATGAGGGAGGAGGAGGAGGAGAGAAGAGGAGAAAGAAGAAGAAGAGAGAACCGTCACCCAAATTGAGTGCGAAACAGAGTGCAAAGAGTAAGTTATTATTGTTTGCTATAGTTTATTCTATAAATAGAGTAATTTCGTATTAATTACAAGCATTGCATAGTAATGACGTAATTTTTTTTGCAGTAAAGTCGCGTGCCTTCATATCGGACGACGACTCGAGTGGAGACGACAAGGGAGCAGTCGGAGACGAGAGGGTGAGAGGGGAGGGGATATTGAAGGATGGAGGGATACTGTTGTGAAACTATGAAGATTGGGGCTGATTTCATGTTTGACAGTGACTTTTCTCGTGATTTTTCCTCTCTCAGGCGACGCAACTCCGCACGGACTCTCCTCCTGCCCCCTCGGCCTTCCCCGATTCATCGTCCTCCCCCACGGATTCAGATGAGGAAGAGAAGATGGAGAGGAAGAAGAAGAATGGAAAGGGAGGAAAGAAGGCCGGAAGGAGGGCCAAATTGGACAGTGATCAGGTCAATAACACTTTTTGTCGACAACTATGTCGACAGGGAGCTTGAAGTTTTATCGTCTGGATATGAGAGAAAATAATCTGGGGTGAATTGATTCGGTTGTACCTTTTTCAAAATATTAATATTGATATAATTTCAGTCTGGCAGTGGATCAGATTCGGATCGAGGAAGGAAACAGAAATCAGCCAGTGAGAATGAGGGAAGCGATGCAGGAAGCGAGGTGAGAAGAAGAATCCCAGTTTAAATCGCGAAATTACAAATGGTTCATAGGTTACGTGCATTAGCGCTTCATCAGTTGTACTAATTCACTTGAATGCAGAGTGTATTCGATACTGAGCTCGTAGCTCCTATGCGAAATACTTATTTATAAAATATATTTCAAATGGAAATCCACTTGCAGGATGCGGCTCCCTCGCGAGTTCGACGAATGTCCTCATCGGAAGAGAGTGATTAGAGGGAGAGAAGAGAGGAAGGAGGGAGGAGGGTGGCATTCCATCTTTTCATTTGTTCATAACGTTGAAATTTGTTCGTTGTTGTTCTTCGAGATCTCCATTTACTCATCCTATCCAATCTGTAAGCTTGTAGCATGTAAGACGTGTCCCTCGGTGTCTACTCCAGTCGATAAATCCTATTTATTGTTATCTGAGGAATGCACTTGGTGAAAATGGGTGATGAGAAGGGAATAAGTATGAAATTACGGCTTAAGAAGAGGGCTAGTTTCAACGGCTCTTCAAAACAACATCTCGTTCTATAGCAATAAAAGATGTGCTAATTCATCCTATTTTTTGTATTGGTCTTCGCCCCTTGTCCCCTTCAATATCTCGACGCAACGCATGAAATGAGGTTTATCGCAGCTTTTCCGCCCTCGGTTGTGTTTATTCGGTGCGCGATTTCTACGAGTGTGCCGCGCACTTTTCATCTTCTTCTCAGCACTTCAATTGCACTCCAGCATCCTCGAACTTCTTCGGGTGCAGCTGCGGGTAGATACGGTATTGCAGCTTCTCGACTGCAATCAACAACTGATTAGACTCCTCCCCCTTCTGACTCCGCCCACCCGAATCCTTCTGGAAGGTCTTCCGCTCGTGCTTCGACGGCTCCACCATCGTGTCCACGTCGTTCTTCTTCATCTGAAGAGTGGGCGGAGTTAGAAAGGGGCGGAGCCTAATCGTCCACCTCCCACTCGTACGGCGTGAGGAAGTTGACGTTGTTCCGGTCGAGTTCCTCGTAGAACTGGAAAAGGGGCGGGGCTAGAGGGAAACGGGGGCGTGGTCTAACCAATTTGTACACTTTGACGTAGTCTGGCTTCTCGATCGTACTCAACGTCATGAGATACTCGGCAATTGTGACGAACTCGGGAGGGGCGTCCTGGAAAAGGGGCGGAGCTTAGAAAGGGGCAGGACTTGTACCTTGAAGATGATATTGGGGTCCATGGCCTTCTTCTTCATGATCTCCTTCTCATCCTTCATTCCGTCCCACGGAAGACCTCGATTGATTGCCTGAGAGAAGGAAAGGGATTGCATAGGGATGACGACATAGTTGCAGCACCTGCAGCACGTGCAGCAGTGAGTAGAGATCGTCGACGCGACCCTTCAATCGATCCATTCACTACCGTACTCCTCGATTACCGTAACCTGTTCGAGACGATTGTGCGTGTTGAGTGAGCAGTAGCGGAAGGTGCCTCGGAGTGCCACCTGAGAGGGGGCGGGGCTTGGATGGGGGCGGAGTCAGAAGGTGCGGAGCCTACCGTCGATCGGGCCTTGCGCATCTTCATCTCACCGTCCTTGCCCTCCTTCATGTAGGCGCGAATGAGACCTGAGTCCGTTGTCGATTCGACTACCGTACTCCTCCTACAGTATACCGAAGTCGATGAGGTACAGTAGTCGGGAGAGTCGTCCCGTCGTGCATCCCTGCACGAAGTTGCCTGGCTTCACGTCGCGATGCACGAATCCGACGTCGTGGATCTGACACACGGCACTACTGCTACCGTACCCCTACAGTATCCCGTACCGATTTGATGGCGGACAGACACATGATTCCGATGCGAGCGATGGTCGGGAGGGACAGCGTCTTGGGTGATTTCATCGCCAGATTCAGCAGATCCTGTCCGCCCAGCGACATTACTGCAATGGGGAGTTGGAGTGGTGCCAAGCCCCGCCCCCTCCTTCCACTGACCCATGAACGAGTACTTCTTCCTCTTGCCCATGTCGTAGAGACGAAAGGCGTCGGGGAGATCCTTCAGTTTCCCGAGTACTTGAACTTCCAATTTGAGCACCCCCATGTTGCCGACGTCGTTTGATTCCACCTGGAGGGGCCGGGGCTTAGCTCAGTTGTCGATTGCTGTATCCTACCGTACCCAAGGCTACAGTACCTTCATCGCAGCCATGAATCCTTTGTTGAAGAGGTCCTCGACCTTGTAGACGGCGCCGCAGCCTCCCGCGCCCAGTTGGCTGGACACCTTCCAGCGACCACAGATCACCTGAGGGGTACGGTAGGTCAGTTATCGATTACTGTAGCATATCGTGTCCCTACAGTATACCTTTCCGTTCTGGAAGTCGACGAGTTCGGCCATTTGTAGTGGATGAGCGAGTAGAGGAGGAGGAGTGGGCGGAGATACCACTCGAGGGAGGGAAGAGGGCGGGAAATGGGGGGAAGAAGAACAGAAGAGGAGAGTTGGAAGAAAGGGTATAATGTAAATGAGACGTGCTGCAAATGGATAATGGATCAATTATTCGATAATTGTGTTAGAATCTTGCAGATTCTCTGGTAACCGTTTCGAATCATAGTGAAGAGACAGGGATGCTTCATTCTGTCGACCCTGCATTTTAAAACTCGGAACAAACAATGAGAACGGAGAATGAAAGATTGCTAACGAAAATGGCAATAGATCTTCCGGTTCTACATAATCACCAGTTTTCTTCAGCCCTTACATTTTTTACGAGCTTCCATCGGGTGTTCGACCCCTCTGGCTAGTGATCTTCCTATTGGCATGGGAATTCGCACCATTTACCACTTCCGTCTGCCTGTCTCGGAAGTAATAATTAGATCAGTCTCACTTCCCTTCCCCCTTCATGCCGTGTACTGCATCTGCTTCTCTCATGTGTTTCACTCTCTTTATCAATTGCATTTTTTAATCATCCCTGACTATTTGATTGTTTTATTGTCAGAGCATGAGCTGTAAAAGACATACAACCGTTCTTCGCGCCTAGAAAAGGGCGGAGCGTGCCCTCGCACGGTGTGCTATAAATGAACAGAGCCCATCGCAAACTGAGAGCCGGCGAAAGGTGCTGATAAACATCGAACGACCAGCGAATATCTGCACACATGTTTCTTCGTCTCTACTCTACATACAATTTTAAGCATTTATACGATCACTTCTTCAAAATTTTGTCAATTTTAGAGCTAGCGCACATGCACTTCTGTAAAAAAAAGGAATCATACAGATTCATGGACGCTATTATCTATTTTAGCTCTTCGCTGTTTTCGATGCCACCCGTTCGTCTTCGTGTTCAACCCTCTCGAACTTGCAAAGTCAAAGTCGTCCCCATGAAAGAGCCGAGGAGGAAGAAAGAAGGACCCATCTGTTCTGTTTGCCACGAAGAATTATCAGTGAAGGTCAGTTGATGGCAATCAATCTATAGCTTGTTTGTATTTTCTGTATCGTCAGCAAAATGTTTCAGCGAGAAGCGACGATTGGCTGTTCCCATCGATTCCATCGCACTTGTATTCTCAAATGGCTGGAAATGCAAGAGGTTAGCAGTCTATTTGATTCTGCATTTTCTCATTTTATTCTGATTTGTTTGCGTTAACGATAGTGCCTCAAGTTGAACTTCATTGTGAAGAAATTTTCTTGAGGATCCAATGGATCAATCATGTCCTTATTGTCGTGCTCCGTACGATTCCGTTCTGTGTGGTAGGAAGAAGATAAAGAACGTTGAGCAGTATGGAACCCACCAGCAGGTACGACGATCTATTGCAAATTTGGCGAGCATTCTTCACTGCAACAATGAACTTGCAGCCGTCATGGTGGTCCGTTCATTCGAAGGCGAAAAAGATGGAAGAAGAAGACGAGAAGAAGAAACGGAAAAGATCGAAGAAGGAGAGTGAGAGGAATCTTGTCAAACTTCTCCATCATGTACAGAAGACGGAACTTGTGAAGACCGCGTGAGTCATATAATATGCGGGAAATGCAGCCGTACGTTTTTTTTATAACTTTTCTGCAGCGAAACTTTTGTGATGCTGGAATCGCAAATACATGGCCCAAAGAAGAAGAAAATGAAGAAAGTATACCTCCAAGATATCGAAGCGGAAATTAAGCTTCTCCGCAAGCGAATGGCAATCCTTTCTGAAATGGAGCAATTGATGATAACGGCCAAAAGTGTAGGGGTGAGTTATTGATTGAAGAGATCAGACCATTCGAAGTGTTGCAGGCCACTCCGCCCGAACCACAGCTAAGAAGTGAGTGGAATCTCCAATCGGAGCTGTACCGCGTATATAATGTGATGCCACCGGAGACAAAGCAAACGGGAAACGCACGCGAAATTATTGAGGTAAGGAAACCGCTGATGTGATATTAGCTCTTTTGTTTCGTTTATCCGTCCTATGAGCCAGCATCTTCCAGGGTCTCTCCAACGTAGCGGGAATGGAGAACACTCAAGCAGAGGTTATTCGAACGGTAAGCGATTCTATTCCAGCCTCGAGAATACTTTTTTTTACCGTTCCTGACCATCATTCAGACTACAGTCACAGCAGAACTCGACGAAAGGGGAAATCCAGTGGAGAGAAGAGTTAACACGAGGGTACGATATTCGTTTGATTACTCTTTCCAGTAAATGATACAGAGATAATGTCATTGTCAGGTCGAGCGAATCATTATCGATGACGACACGAACATTGAAGAGCTGACAGCAATGGGTACTCTTTTGTATTCTCTAAACTTTCTTGTAAATCGAATGCACTCATTTCAGGCTTCGAAATAGTGTCCGTTGATGAGTCGGACAATGAGGAATAAATTATGAATGGAGACGATGAAGAAAAATACTTTTTTTATTATTATTGAACGTGTTGCTTATCCTATCTTTCATTCAATTCCGTTCTTTACGTGTTGTACAGAAGGAAATGAAGTCTATAAGACGCCCATTTCTCGCTTGTAAATAAATAAATTCATTTTATTAGTTGCCTATGAATCGATGAATGTATGGGCAGCACTCGTATTGGGATGAGACAACTCGTCGCGAGAAGGCAAGTGGTCAATGGAATCGAAATGGGAGACTGATATGGGTGGAGATGGGGAGAAATGTATGGGGGAAGAGGAGAAAGAATCAGACGTCCCGAGGAGATGAAGAGGTGGACTGCTTGTGGGAAGGAGAGGAAGGCACTGCAATTACACTGCAATTATCGATTGGTGGAGGAGTACGGTACGGTGACCTACCGTGTCTGTATCGAGAACAGCACCCGAGACACCATCGAAGGAACTCGAGCAGAGCGAAGCACACGAGAGCGCACACGATCAGCAAGAGGATCAATCGACTGCAATATCGATTGATTGGATACGGTAGGAATGGGGTACGGTATCCTCACAGCATCGATTCGCCCATGCTCGTCTCCTTGCAGCACTCGTAGCCACAGCAGCCGTGCGAGGGAGGACACGACCAGGCGATCTCGCGAGGACTGAAGGAGAACGGTAGGATACGGTAGATATCGATCAAGATACGGTAGGATACGGTACTCACCGACTGCCGTTGACGAAGAAGACCTTGCCTAGTTTGGGATCCGATGGCTCGATCGGATTGGAGCAGACAACGGGAAAGGCATCGGAGGGATCGAGATACGTCCAATCCCAATAGTACTCGAGTGAATCGAATCTGAGGAGGGATACGGTAGATTACGGCAGGTCTATCGAGCACTGACTTGAATGCCGTTTTGGGGTCTCTGATAGCGTAGCGTGTGGGCGATATTTGATCGAGAACTGAGGTAGAGGAGGAGAGATCGAAGAGGGCCTCTCGGAAGGATACTGTATGCTCGATTGATCCCTGCTGAGCTCGTCTGGAAGGATTACTGTAGGATACTGTAGACATTTATGGACTGACTTTGGACTGAAGTTCATCTTTTTGGGTGGTGCGGTGCCGTACGAAGGTTGAGTGGAGGAAACGATGGATGATATGATATCGAGGCGTGAAAGGGATAAGAGTAGGGTAAGGATCATCTGAAGGAGAAGATTTGAGGATACGATAGGGTTGGAAACAATGATGTTTGATGTAGTGCGAGACAGCAATTACTCGAAGAGGGGAAATAGAAGTACACGCGAGCGTTATTAGAGATTCCCGAAACGGATGAGAAGAGGAAATATGAGGAGAAGACTCTCTTCATTCCATGTGATCTCTCGCTAGATAGAGAAGAAAGTGAGTATTTCTAAGAGGACTTCGAATGAGACTCGAAATAGATTGTCGGACAGTACTTTCCTATCTCCGGATGCGATATCTCTCTCACATGCTCCCAAATGGGTCTTCCTCCTCCTCCGCCCATTCAATCCGTTCTCTCCCATCAACGAGAACGACATTGAAGCCCCGTCCCAGTTATTCTCCCTCTCTCGCGCACTCTCTCGGAGGACAGAGAAGACGAGAGAGATTGGGGGATGGAGAGAGACCAGAGAAGTTTGCGAATTGTGGGAATGGAATGGAGGCTACGTGGGAGAAGGGGGCAGGGAATGATATCAGAGAGATAGGAAGGAGAAATGAATGACAGAAGAACGTTCGGATGTATGAATAGATGAGGAGAAGGAGAGAGGAGGGGGAGTTATCCCGTCAAAAGAGACTTTTCCTGTTGACATGATGGAGAGATGGATAGAGGATACAATAGGACTGACTGTCGGGATATCAAGGGAGAAAGAGGAGGGAAGCAGGGAATAATCTACGAAAGTGTAGTAGTCTGGACGAAAATTGTCTATGCGAAGTTTCGACGAATGATAATTGCCGTTTATTTAGAGAGAGATCTCGACTAAATACCAGAGAAGTGCCTACAAGCAGTTTGAATGGGACAAGACTGAACTTAAACAATAAGTGCAAGCGAATCTGGGAGGATTTCAGGGGCAGAGAAAACGAGTCTTTGTTCTTTCGTAGGTTAGAGAAGGCGAGAGTACATGGGAAACGAGGAGAGTCCCCGAGGAATGGAAGGACTCCTCGTTGACGACTCGTGTTCTCTTGCTGATGATGGGAGACTGAGGGGGTGGAAGATGAGATCTGACGATTAGAAGGAGGAATAATGGAAGGACTGTAGTGGGGAAATGGGAAGAATGGTCGGATAAGTGGCTAGAAATGATCTCTCCATTCTCCTCGTTTCTCATCGGTCAGAGGAACGAGAGCTAACTTGGAATGAATAGACGAATGGATCCACAAAGTGGGGACTATTGTTTGTGTGTTCGCTGGTTTGACTACTGTTCAAAGATATCTGCCGCTAGAAGGGCTGGAAGGGCTGAGTAATCACACGAAAAGGGGTAAAGAAAGGGAAGGGAAGAGGCTGACTAGGCAGTAGCACTCTAGAGTGGATTCCAGATATTGTTTCGAGAAGAGGGAGGGGGAGGGAGGGGAAAGGGTGAGAGAAATTCAGTGGAAAACCGGTTGGTGGCCATGATCATACGAGAGTTTAGATGAAGGGGGAAGGGAGGAGGCAATAATAACGAGACTGAGAAGAGAACGGAAATATCGTTGAAATACGTCGAGAACACGCGTTTTGCAGCTGAAAACACGAAGAAGATTGAGAGAGGCGACGAGGAGAAAACGAGGATTTGATCGGAGGATGAAGGAGACGCATCACTGCTCTTTCTTCTCCACTGTTTCTTCTCAAGAGAAATCTCTTCCGATCGTTCGAATATCACACTGAATGACAAGAAATAGATTGAGATGAAGCTAAGTAGTCTAGGAAGAGATTATTCGAGGTGAAAGTGCGAAGACATGAATATAAATGCGATGTTTCGTCTGGGGAATCAGGTAATGGGGTAGTCCTCTCTCTTGCACTAAGGAATCCTCGTGGGAACCAACGTCGAATCTCTGAATGCAATTACGAAATCGAATGAGAAATGAAGGAGGACAAGTGATCGAGACTGGAACAAGTGGTGGCCCCGTCGATTTCTCTGTGTGGCTGTGCTCTAAAATGCAATGAAAGGTTTCACGAAGGGATGGAGTTGGGATAGAAGGAGAGGGGGAGATGAGAGGAGGAGGAAGGGGAGATGAGGATACATGGAATGGCTGGAAGACTCATAATTTATATGCCTGGCACCGGCAAGTCTGAAACCTAGACAACATTCTCTTAGGAAACTGAAGGTGTACGGTAGACGCATGTACCGTATCCTTGTGACTTGAGTGAGTGGGGTAGTAAAATGACTACGGCGTGGTTGGGTGGAAGAGTCCATTGTGGTAGTCGGACAATTGAGAGAGCAGACAAAGAATGAAGTGAGAAGGGAGGAGGAGGAGGGGAGGAAGGGGAGGATGGAGGGAGGGATAGAGATTTGTACGTTGAACGAGGAGAAATGGAAGAAGATTGATGGAATGAAACACATTTGAGAGGGAAGAGGGGGGCTCAGGCTGTGAGATCCAGTGGAATGGAATGAAGAAGAGAAGGAACAGATAAAGATAAGGGAGAGATTCATTGACTCCACTCGCTCATTTTGCCTTTTTTGCGCCTCGGGAGACTCACTTTGTCAAGATTACGTTGGAAATGGATAGAGAAAGAGTGAGAGGAGATTAGTTCGTATTGAAGCCAGTGGGAAAAGGGCTTAATTACCCCAACTTTGCGAGAGTTTCGGACATTGGAGAAGAGGAAGGAGGGACAGATGATTGATGGAGGTGAGGAGAGAAGAAATGATGCACGATGGGATGATGAATGAGTGACAACTAGCTAATGCTGAGGCATAACTTCACACCTTCCCGTAGATTGGAATGGACTCGATCGAATGACGCATGAATGGAAGCATGAACGCAGGTGAAAAAGGGGAATGGAGTGTCCGAGGGAATGGAAACTGCGTGATAAACGACTTTATACAGACTATCGTTGAACCAGCTTAAAGAATGGGTGGGTTTGGTGGCAGAAGGAAAGCTCGGGGCTTGAATGAGGTAGAATGAATGGGGAAGGAATCGTTGTGTAAGCAGAGCAAGGTAGGTCGTTAGGATGCCATAGACACGAGAGATATCGGACTGAAGAATGCTCCCCATCATTCTTCGAGGAGATCAAAAGGGATGAAAGGAGCATCGTTCATTCTGACAGCTCAACAGATAGCATCTATCACAGGATATGGGAGAGATCTCATCGGTACTCTTCTTCATTCCTCCTTCCTCTTTCCGAGGGAGAAGGGTGATTACTTGAGGTCGTTAGGGGACACGCCCCGTTGCAGACTCACTAGAGCGACCACTGGAATGAAGAGGGCGGAGAGGGAGAGGAGACCCAACCTGAGATGATCTTTGATCTTTGATCGGTAATTACAGTGTACCCGATGGATCCGACGGTGCCAAGGGGAGATCCCTCGTAGCCATCCCGACAGCAGGAGAGACCACAACAGTAGGTGGTGGTGGCACACGACCAGGCCAGTTCGTCCACTTTTTTCAGGTCCTGGAATGGAGAGTTGATCTTTGATCTCTACTTTGTGTCATAGAATCAAAACTAGGACAGAATGAAGGGATACCAAATTTCGAGTCTTCTCTGTCAAGCAGAGACGACAATTCGTTGATGGGAAAGAGGGGAAGAAAGACAAGAGAAAATGGATGCAGTCGAGTGGCCATTCAACTAGTGCTTTTGTCTATTCCAGCTGCCGATTCAGAGGGCAATTAAGGAAAGAAGGAAGTTAGAATCAGAAGGGTAAAATTGGAGGCATTCTACGTAGGAAATCATGGGCTCTTCATAAAATAGACGACTTCGTAAGGCATATCTTACCGCGAAAGTGATATTGCTGAGGTTAGTGTCATTCTTGTCGACGTGCAGTGCACAGACAGTCGTCGTCGTCGATTGAGGGACGTATTCGGCTGACCAGTAGTACGAGATGCCGTCCACTCTGAATGAAGGGGGAAATCAACATACTCTTCGTGAGTAGGTAGAATTATCACTACAATGCTGCATTAAAGAAGGAGTTGCTTCAATATTTTCGTATGCAATCTGAAGACATAGTCCAGTTTTCCGTTTAAATCCTAGTGAAAATCAAAAGTTGAAGTCTCTAGATTAATTTTAAAGGGCTAAAAATAATTCGGGTTGCTCATCTTATTCAGTTCCTGCCCCTCCTCCTTTAAATTTTTCGTGAGATACAAAAAAACTCAAGGTCTTCGATAATGTCCTACGA
Organism: Pristionchus maxplancki; assembly: GCA_900490775.1. Taxonomy (NCBI): domain Eukaryota; kingdom Metazoa; phylum Nematoda; class Chromadorea; order Rhabditida; family Neodiplogasteridae; genus Pristionchus; species Pristionchus maxplancki. The sequence goes on from LS566840.1 coordinate 50,755, forward strand.
TCGTTGTTCAGTAATGTGTCGTACTTGAGTGGTTTCTCCTTCTCTCTGATCACATTGTTTCCGAATATTCTCACGGCGAGAGTCATAGCTGCCGCACCGATTGCTGTCTTCGCCACTGTCGATTTGTGGAAGGAACCCACTCCAGCACGATAGAAACTGAAAGAGATGTGATCTTTGATCTCTAAGCTTCTTTGACCTCGAATACTTGAAGTGTCGCAGCATTGCATGCTAATTGATCAAAGATGGCTCACACAGTATCGGTCTTCCTGATGAAAGGTTGGTGTCCTCCACTCGATCCTCCCCTCACTCTGTGTCCCGCTCCTGTTCCGCCCCAAGATCCATGGTAGCCACCACTTGCACCATAAGAACCTGAATTCGATAGCTTTTCGAATCGGGACGGGCTCGATTAGCGTGAACGTCTTGCCAGATTGCATGATCTAACTCGCAAAAGAGCATGCAGAATGCATATCCGTACCTCCATTTCCATGGGTGCTCTTCCCCTGGCCGTACCCCCATTTGCTGCCCGATCGAGATCTCCCTTGAGACCTCCCTCGCCCTGCACCTCCCCGCCCTCCTCGACCATCGATCGATAGAGGAAGGGAGAGGAGGAGGATCAGACAGAGGAGTAATCGCATCTGAAGGGGGTCTTGAAGGGAACGATTACGGTAGGAGACAGATACGGTTGAGGACACGCGACCCGTGCGAGAATCGAATAGAATTGCACGAAGATGAACGATTTATCGATTGAATATGGGGCGGATATGACATGGTGATGGCTAGAGATCTAGATTACAGCGGGTGAGGTAAAGGGGTTCCCTCAGTTGGAAGGATGAGAGAGGGAAGGCATTGGTGAGAGATCCCGACTAATATTGTCTCGTTTGATTGAGGACATTCTAGGCACTGAAGCGAACTTCGAAAATGTTATAAGCACGGCAACGAATTGGATACTCTAGGATACTGTTGATGATCTACCGATAAGCTTGCCTTCTCGACCACATCTTGACACAAAGAATGAGGAGACATCCAAGGAGGAGGAATGCGAGGAGAGTTGACCTACAAGAAGAGTACTGTAGATACGATGTACTGTAGGGCACGGATCGATCGAGAACTAACGCGTTTATCACGAGAGACAACTTACAAAGAGAAGGCAAATAGAACGAAATCCACGTTATACAAATAATAATATTGGTCTGTCACGGGGATTGGGCGGATATGGCAACACTAGAAGATAGACACGGGTGAGAACGACGGTAGAATACGGTAGTTGAGACTCAGTAGGGAGGATTACGGTAGTATTCATTGGTCTCGCTGCAAGAGAGAAGTGACTACGAGTGAAGAATGAGCAAATGGGAGAGAAACATGAGGGGGATTTGGACAATCTTCTGAGCTATGACGTCATTCGAGGTGAGTAAGAGAAGACGTGTGAGAGAGGAGGAAGGGGTATAAATAGAGTAGGTCAGAGATAGATCAGAGGAAGAGGTATCTCGATAGCAAGAGAATCGCTGCATACCCGATGCCCACTCCTCGTCCATACATGGGAGAATTCCCTCCTCCTCCTCGACAACACTCATAGCCACAACAGTACTCGTAGTAGCCACAGCCCCACACGATCTCACGAGGACGGGTCTGGTCCTGAACGGAAGAAGGGAGTGATACGGTATTGATTGGGGGTCCTAGGAGTAAGGAGCTGAGCGCCGTTTTCTTGAAGAAAAGGCGCTTGCATAAACAAGCACATTTGGGAAATGAGGCTATTTCCATGCAGAGTGGAACCGAAGAGCAAACATTTGGAAAATTCTGGAAAAATAGGAGCTGTCAAAACAAGAAAGAATAGAAGCGTGGGATAAGGTTGCTAGGCAAGAGAAGAAACACTAGTCTAGCGAGTATTTTCGCTCTAGTGTAGTGTGTTGTCCCTTTCGAGGGAAGATCGATATTCAGACGGCTGGCCATTGCATTCACGTCATTTTGATGTTTGCGCGATGAAAATGGCTTCGGAAACCTAACTGATAATTAAAGAATTTTCGATTTTTTCCACTTTAGCCTCGTTCCCCTTTACTTCCTTCGTTGTCCATTCGAAAGCCGATTGTTTGTGCACTTTTCAATCCATTTTCCGTAATGAATGTGAGAAGGAGCGCATGTCCCAAGAGAGCCATCAATTGCCCTCTCTCCCTCTTTCAGTATGTATGCAAAAAAGGCGGAGGTTGTAGAAAAGCACGCCTCGTTCCCCTGAGAGTTCCTGGATCTTCGAAATTCGAAGGCTGACTGCAGGAAGAATGGGCTTTCCCGTTGAGATTGGAGTAAATAATGGGTTTGGTTTCACACGAAACGGAAATGGGAGTAGGCGGGTTAGTGAGCCATTATGGGCATCGGGATAGGAAGTTATCGAACCTGGAAATAGACGTTTCCAAATTGTTCATCTCCTGGCTGGATGGGCATACGGCACATGTTGGACTGTCCGTGAGAGGGACGATAGTGATTCGCACCCCAGTAGTACGGACGAGAATTCCAGCTGAGTACGGTAGAGTACGGTAGGGTACGGTAATCAATAGATCAAAGATCAACTCACTACATGGGTCCAGTGGCCGCTCGGATGATGGCTTTTCCCGCCTGGTAGGTCAGATAACCAGCTGCTGCGCCAACGATGGCATTTTTGAAGGAATTGGAGCGAACGAAGGAACCAACGCCGGATTTGGAGTATCTGGAGTACGGTAGGGATAAGTGGATTGAAGACTGATTGAATTAGAGCAGTCAGTGGTGCCTCTCATCCTTCTCTCAGCGAAAATAGAAGGTGCGGAATAGAGATGCTCGACCAAAGAAGGATGTGAAGGATCAACGATCACCTCGGTTGGTGTCCCATTCCTCCCATACCCGTGGCTCCTCTGTTCCCTCCGAACAGCCCTCCACTCGAATGTCCTCCTCCCATTCCCATTCCTCCTCCCTGTCCGTGCTGTCTCATTCCATGGCCCATCGCCCCGCCAGCAGCAGCCCCTCCCATCCACGCCCCACCCGAAGACGCACCGTGACCGGGCACTGTAATAGGGTACGGTAGGGGTGCGGTAGGTTACGGTAGTCTTACGTTTCCGATTGACAGTGGGCTGTGCGGCTCGTCCTCCGAATAGTCCTCCTCCAGTTCCAGAGCTGGTTCGAGGAGCACTGCCTCCTCCTCCACGACCGAATAGACCTCCTCCCGAACGAGCGCCTGCAGGGAGGAAGAATTATGATGAAGTTGCCAGAATGATGATGCTCTTTTCTCTTTTCTTCATATAGTTCATCGCTTGTTATTCAGCACGACTACACTTTGAGATCACAAACTTCGAGACTGATATTTGACGATTTTGAGTGATGAGTAATAGAGAGTGCCACCTGGCACGTTCAATTCGTTCCAAGAACAGTTTTTTATACTTCAAAGATTTCGCACTACAGAATCATTGATGTAGAAATAAGTTCAGTTTTCCATTCTCAGTTTCCCATTGACTGACCAGAAGATCCTCTTCCCATTGTCATTCCTCCTGTTCCGCCCCTTCGAGGGAGAACGGGAGGAAGGAAAGATGAGATGAGGATGAGAAGAAGGAGAAAAGAAGAGGATGAGGGTGGAGATCGAAGAATCATCTGAAGATATCAAAGTACATGCAGAGAGTGAGTAATCAAGAAGAACATTGAAAACATCTGATTGTGAAGTGGTTGACGAGACGAAGAAATGTATAGTGGACAGATGTCACAAAAAATATTCCCCCTGAGAATTGGCTGAATCATGTCCAACTACTGTGATATTATATCGAAAAGATAGAGAAACCGTTAAAAAAGAGTCGATAGCAGAAGTCAAGACAATGCCCATGAGTAATGAAATAATGAATGAGAATTGGAGTGGCTCGGTTGATTAGAGAGAAAGAGAAGGGAAGTTGGGGGGAGGGAGCAGTCGATGTTACGGAAAGAGGAGAAGTGAAGGGAGAATAGTAAATGAATGGATAAGAGGAGAGGTCTGCTTCGTGTTGAGAGAAGAGGAGGAGGAGGAGGGCATGAAGTGGTGGAAGGGGGGGGGATGTCGTCCCAAGGGGAAGGAGGACGGAGGTGCAATGATTGATTAGGATTACCCTACATTTGTCCCCTCGAGTCCCCCTTTCCTCCATCTGAAGGAAACGAGAGGGGATAGACACCAAGAGATCTGGCTAAGTGTAATCAGAGGAAAGACGGAACAACAAAATAGAGGAAGAGGAGAAGGGAGAAGACTAATGAAAGGGGGGAGGAGAAGAGAAGGATGACTGAACGTGAGATGAAAAGGCACGTTATCATGGGGAGACAGGTGGTTTTTAGGGAGGAAAACAACCTGAAATGAGGAACCAGGTAGGACGGAAGGTCCTCGAGACTAATCGGTAATGCATGCAAAGGGGAGAGACGAAGAGGAGAAAGATCTCTTGGTGGAATCTCTCGGATGTCTCAATCTTGTCAGATGACACACTAGTGTGAAGGGGAGAAGGAGGGAGGAACGGGGGCAGAGAAGGGGGAGAAGTGAATGTATCACTGAGACAAGTCATGGGGGAGTTCACTGTGGAAATGAAATGAACAAGAGGAAAGAGAAGGCCGTGTTTGTCTCGATAGTGAGACGATGCAGAGAGATGCAGTCCCGTCGTATCCCCCACCCCCTTTCTCCTCCCATCCATGGCATAGAAATGGTACCCATTAGGCGTATTAGGAGTAATAAAGGAAAGTCGATGGAAAAATAAGGGATGAATGTAGAAGAAGTGCCTAGTACGAATGAAAATGTGAATCGGAAATCGGTGACTAATCTGCGATAATTTTCCCGTTCTTCTCTTTTTTCAATTATGTTTCATAGTCTCCTCTTTCTGCATAACTCCCATGTATCATGCATGTATGCCCTAGTGCTCCGCCAGGATAAATTAGGAAGAAGATGATGGAGCTATGATGGAACTGTCCTGGATTACGGTATCGTGAAATTTCACACGAACAAATTGACAAAATTTTTATTGAATCGACTGTTTTATCTTATTTCAATTTTTTCTGAATTGAAATAATTCATGAAAAAATAGTTTCAATAAATATTATATTGAAATCACACTAGTCATGAAAAGCAACAAAATAGTTAAATGGAAGAGACTCTCACGCGGTACCAAGGGACCTACCGTATCTAAATTCGCGCAGAAAGTATTTTTTCTTTTCCCAAAAATCGTTTCCTTTTTTTCTTTACTTTTCCATTTGTTTGGTTATTTTACTTTGAACTTGTTACTTTTATTATCGTTAATTGAATTGCAGAGAACTCGGGTGATCAGTCATGGTCGTATACGTCAAGACCCTAGAGGGTCGCACCGTTGCTCTCGATGTCGAGGCTTCGGAGACCGTCCTTGATGTGAAGAAACGCATCGCCTCCATCGAGGGAATCGAGGTTGAGGACCAGCGCATCGTTTGCGAGGGTGAGTATTTACTTTTTCCTTCATAACGCCTTCGAACTTTTGCTATGATGATTTCACCCTTTTTGTGTCTGGTCCTCTGAGAGATTTATGACTGAAATAAGTGAATGTCTGAGCATTACTAGATTCAAACCTGATTTATATTTATTACAGATCTTTGCTGACTCCCGAGAGTGTCTCCGCTAATTTGCGGAGCCTTGAGGACGGACCCGGCTGTTACGTAGGCATGATTCTGAAAATTAAGGTCACCAGCTCGAGGATGACGATGAGGTTGAGGAGGAGTCCACCCTCTACATCTCCCTGAGGTATGTTTGCAAATTTTCTGTGAGGTAACATCGCAATGAATTGTATCTTTTCAGACTGCTCGGAGGAGGAAAGAAGAGAAAGAAGAAGATCTACACTACTCCCAAGAGAATCAAGCACAAGAGAAAGAAGGTCAAACTCTCGGTCCTCAAGTTCTACGAGGTATGTTGACTATTATTTATTCTTTTCGCCTTCGGATAGACTAAAATTAAATATTTTTGCTGTGATGATTTCACCCTTTTTGTGTCTGGTCCTCTGAGAGATTTATGACTGATTAAGTGATTGTCTGAGCATTGCTAGGTTCAAATCTGAAGTTTACACAATATAATTCGGTTTTCATATAATTATTTCATTTATTACAGGTCGATGAGAACGGCAAGATCCGCCGTCTCCGCAAGGAGTGCACTTCTCCCACCTGCGGCGGTGGCGTCTTCATGGCTGCCCACCACAACAGATATTACTGCGGAAAGTGCCACGGAACCCTCGTCGTCGAGGAGGCCCCTGCCAAGGCTGGCGGAGCCAAGGGCAAGAAGAAGTAAACCTCGACGCCTGTTGTTGTTGTGTTTGCACGATAAAATGTTATCGAATTATACAAATGTTTCATACACATTACATGGTCACACACCAGCAAGAATGTATCTACAATGAATCATTTTCTATAAGGGAAGGAAACAAGTATTAATTTCTTGAGGCTTGAATCATGGGAAAGAAGGCTAAAATCGGAAAACAACGTCGCGATAAGTACTATCGTCTCGCTAAGGAGACTGGTTACCGATCGCGTGCTGCCTTCAAGCTTATTCAATTGAACAAGCGTTTTGAGTTCCTCCAGGTTTGATGCTCTCATGGGCTAGGGATCCTTACGCGTTGAGTTTAGTCTTCGAAAGCAGTCGTCGATCTGTGCGCAGCTCCAGGAGGATGGATGCAAGTAGCTACTCAGAACATGCCTGTCAGCAGTATCTGTATCGGTCCGTTGAATGTGTGATTTCGTTTGTAACAAAGAATTGTGTAGGAGTGGATCTGTCGCCAATCAGACCAATTCCCAACTGTATCGCACTGCAAGGTGATATTACTACCGAGAAGACCAGACAGGCCATCAAGAAGGAACTGCAAACTTGGGAGGTTCGATTAAGGACAAAGAGAATTGAGTCGCTATTCCCCAATTTCAGGCTGATTGTGTCTTGCACGACGGTGCTCCCAATGTAGGAAAAAACTGGGTGCATGATGCATTCATGCAGAACACTCTCGTCCTTAGTTCCCTCAAGCTTACCACTCAGATCCTCAAGAGAGGAGGTACTTTCGTTACTAAGGTTAGTGAAAGAAGAGAACTTGCTTCAGACGTCATTGCTATTCCAGATTTTCCGATCAAATGATTCGCATTGTCTCATCACGACGTTCCAAAAGCTCTTCAAGAGGGTGAGCTAGCGATTAATTATTTTCTCGTTAGAAATGGCTGGATATACTCTTTTTTTTGTTTTTGTCGATTTTTGAATGATTATTGTTAGGTGCACGTGTGGAAGCCAGCTGCCTCTCGTCTCGAATCTGCTGAGATCTTCGTCGTTTGCGAGAAGTACCTTAAGCCTGCTAAGGTTTCAACTTCAGTTATTAATTGGTTTATTTTTAGTCTTCTTTTTGCACCATTTAATAATTATGGAGCATGAATAATTGAAGGTCGACCCGGCTCTCCTCGATCCGAAGTGTGTCTTCCTCACGGACGACCTCGAACCAGAGAAGCCCGATACGTTCGTTTATTTTATTATTTTATTTAATATTTGCTTTAAATATGTTTTACTGTTGTCCTATCTCAGGACGAAGTTGCTGATCAATCGGAAGAAGGAGAAAAAGGCGAAGGCAGAGGGATATGCCGAGGGCGCATTCTCAATGCACAATGTCGTCTCCGCCACTCAATTCATCGAGATGCCCAATTATTTGGAGGTGAGCGATGAGCGTGATGATAATATAAGATAATTATAAATATAATCAGTGGGATATGACGTTTAAAAAAAGGTTGTAAGAACTTCTTACTAAGAAGTCACTTTTTCCAGGTGCTGGCATCAGCGAGTCGCATTGAACTCGATCAGGAGATGTGGCAGAAGGATGAAAAGACGACCGACGAAGTCCGATATTATTCATTTTACTCTTGATAAAAGACAGCTAATTATTTAAAATTGTAAGCTCATTAATATTTTTTTTAGATTCGTGAGTGCCTCAAGGATATCCGAGTGCTCGCTCCGAGGGAGTTGAGAGGACTGATCAAGTGGAGAGCGCAGATGGTCAGCATTTATTTTCTTTTTTCAAAATTTTGTTTAAATGTAAATATTTTACGTAATATTCGTTTTTTTTCAGATCGAAGTGCGCAACAAGGCGATGAAGGAAGCGGGAGAGGATGTGGATGAAGAGGAAGAAGGAGGAGAGATGGAGGTCGATGCCGATCCTGATGAGACCGAGTGAGTTGAGGGAGATTACGGTAGATCAATAATCAATCGATTGCAGGGACAAGGAACTGGCCGAGATCGATGCTCAGATCGCCAAGGCGGACGCTGAGGAGAAGGCCGCACTCAAGAAGTGAGTGGGGATACGGAAATATTTATGAGTTGAGGGAGGGATAAAGACGCTATTCAATTATCGATTGATGTTGAGGAAGAAGAAGAAGATGCTGAAGGAGAAGGCGAAGGTGTTGATGAGGAGACAGTTGAAGATGACTCACGAGGGAGATGTCGAGGATATCCCCGATCAACCTGATCTATTCTCACTCAAGAGAATCAAGAAGTCTGATTTACTCCCTAATTTAAATTTGTTAAAAAAATATAAAATGAATGGTAATTTAAAATGGCATATTGCAGGATGAAGGACGTGTTCGCCCTCTCTGGAGCCAATGTCGAATCTCCGATGATGGAGGATGAAGAGGAGGAGGGAGAAGGAGAGTACACTGATGGAGAAGGATTGGGAGAGGGAGAATGGGAGACTGAGGAAGGAGCAGATGATAGTGGAGAGGAGAGTGATGAGGATGACAATGAATTGATTCACACTGAGGAGACGGGAATGAGCAAGGAGGAGAAGGCTGAGACAAGGACTGATCGATGGTTCAATAAGGTGAGCAGAGAGGGAGAAAAGGAAGGGGGTAATGGATGGATGTCAGGAGGAGATGGGAGCTCTTCTGGGAGAGGATGGAGAGGACGAAGACGAATTGGCTGCAGTGGAGAGACATCTCGAAGCGAAGAAAAGAAGAGGAGAGAAGGAGATTCACAAGAATACTGGTACGGTAGAGGAGTTTATTGATTGATAAATACATATTGTTTCAGTCTCCTTCCACGATGAGGAAGCGGCGAAGAAGAAGAAGAGAAAGGATAGGAAGGCAGAGGAGGACGATGGATTCAATACCAAGGTACGGTAGATGAGATTATCGATTGATGAAGAGTACGGTGATTGCAGGAAGGAGAAGAGTCTAAGGAGGCAGCGAGTGCATTCGAGGAGGAAGAGGATGTGTCGAGTGACGAGGAGTATCAGGATGGTACGGTAGATTATCGATTGATTGAGATTATTGATTTGCATTGCAGAGGATAAGCGAACGTCGAAGAGGAAGAATGCCGATGAGAAGACGAAGAAGACGAAGGTCGGAGAGGATGGAGAACCGGGTGAGCATTGAGAAATATTATATTTTACATATATATATTTAAAAATTAACTAAAATTGATTAATTATTTAATATTTTAGTGGCAAAGAAGCGTCATCTGACTGCCGAGCAATTGGCGATCGGGGAGCAGATGATCCATTCATCGAAGACGAGGAAAGATCTCGAAGATTGGGGATGGAATCGATACATGAACAATGATGAGGCACTCCCTGATTGGTTCGTCGAGGATGAAAAGAGACACTACCAGAAGACTCCTCCTGTCACGAAGGTAAGGAAGGAGATAGGGTACTGTAGTTATCGACTATTCATTGCAGGAGCAGATGCAGGCATACAGAGAGCGACTGAGGGAGCTCAACGCCCGTCCCATCAAGAAGGTTAGTGGAGGTTACGGTATGTTAAAAAATCAATAATCGATTGGTCAGGTGGCCGAGGCGAAGGCTCGCAAGCAACGACGAGTGATGATGAGACTGTCGAAGGCGAAGAAGAAGGCTGAGGGAATCGTCGAGAATGACAATCTGGAACATTCTGAGAAGATCAAGGAGATGAAGAAGTGAGTTAAGGGAAAGGACGGGGATTAAAATATTTTAAAAAATCGAAGTATCTAAAATAAATAAATAAATTGGAGGATCTACAAGAAGGCGACACTGAAGGAGAAGAAGGAAGTGTCGTATCGAGTGATCACCAAGGGAAAGACTGGCACTCAAGCAAGACCAACGGGACAGTACAAGGTAGGAGAGAGAAAGAGAGAAGGAGGGGAGTGATGGGATGGATTGCAGAATGTGGACGCGAGAATGAAGAAGGACGACATGAAGAAGAAGGCGACGAACAAGAAGGCCTCCTGGAAGAATATGTCCACCAAGGAGAAGAAGAAGGCTCAGGTATCATCCCTCTGACTCCACTCTAATCTACCGTATCCCTGATTGCAGGAAAAGAAGCGCAAGCACGGAGCACAGATGAAGGCAGGTCGAACTGCCAGCAGAAGAATGAAGAGAGGCAAACCCACCTAACTACCGTATCCATCCTACGAGTATTACTGTTAGTCCGGGATCATAGATATTTAGCGATCAATGACCTACTATCCTTTCCCACCAGACACCTATCGTTACTTCCCATCGTATGTTATTTGTTAAACGTTTGTTGTTGTTGTGTTAGACGTTTTCAGATCGATGAAATACAAGTTAATTGTTTGCTCATTTCCCACGATTTGTTTTTGAATGAAGTTTACACATTTATTCATAGGAAATATTCTCTCGCTTCAACAATTCAATAACAAACAACGATGAATGAGATGGGAGTGCGGGGTGTATTCATATCGATAGAGTAACATAACACGACTACAACATGATCTACTCTATGAAAGAGAAGGGCGATATCCTACTGGGGGTAGATCACTGTCTAGGCGATCTCACAGGTGGCTCCAGCCTTGGTGAGAAGGGCAGCCAACTCATCAGCCTCCGCCTTGCCCATGTCTTCCTTCACAGTGCACGGAGCAGTCTCGACGAACTGGAAGGGGAATGGATTAGTATTCGAAGGGAACTATTCGAGAATGTAAAATCGGGAGTATCTAATTATATTGATTACCTTTGATTACTTGCAACACACAGCAAAAAAAAGCGATATGAATGCAATTGAAAAACCTTACCTTCTTAGCCTGTACGAGATTGAGCCCGGGAATGATATTTCTGATCTCCTTGATGAGTGCGATCTTCTTCGTGTCGTCGAACTTGGCGAGGGTAACCTGGACGAAAAATATTTAATTACGTTTAATTTAAAATAAATATATAAATAATATTCATTTAAAATAGTTAAAATACCTTGAAAGTCATCTTCTGGGGCACGTCCTCTGCTGCTGCAGCCTCTGCGGGAGCTGCAGCTGCAGCAGGCATCGCAGCCATCATCATGCCGGGAGACATCATCGGTGCGTCGGGGATGTTCAGTCGCTTCTTGAGCGCCCAGTTGAGGTCGGACACCTGAAAATTATCTTTGAAAATGGAAAATGTTATTGATTGAAGCCATTTTTTTATGCAATCAGTAAATAAAATATTAAAGGGCTAATTAGACTAATTTATCTCCATCCGTGCTTATCAAGCCTTTAGTGGAAACTAAATTCAACTCATTCGAATACAAATCAGTAAGAGAAAGAAACTAACCTCGAGGAGGCTGAGGTTGGCGATTTCATCGACGAGCGCGTTCACTTTGCTGGAGACGACGCGCGGCTCCTGGGGAAGAGCGGCGGGCGCTCCTTCGCTGACGGGCAGACCGGCTTAAAGGATAGAAATATACAAAATAATTGGAGTAAATTTAAATGTGAGTGAAATAAGCAAAGTTTACCGGCTGCTGCGAAGTTTCTGCGCGAAGCAACCTTGACGGCGGCGGATAGAAGACGTCGTGGAAGCATTCTGGATCTGCAGACACTCAAAAATTAATCGATTAAACGTTAAAATCAACGAAAAATACAAAAATTACAAAAATTCGCGTGCAACATACCGTAGCCTTAAAGTTCAATCCCATTTGTGCCTGTGTCATACTTATGATCTCTGTAGAGCCGAATAAATTTATGCACGTCATATTACGCGTAATCCGTAGCTGGAAAATGTTTTTGGCAGATGTCAGTCACCATGAACCAACCGGTTACACTTCTCTTCGCTCTGTTTATTGTAAGAGGTATTTTGCAGATTTGTTGTCTCATTGTACAGATATCCGAATTCTTCAGAGGTCAGTAGTTGCTTCTTCTGTGGAAGTCGCCCTTTCTCTCCTCTCATACCTCCTCTTCCGCCACTTCCAGATACAAATTTTGGATTCAGACCATATATTCCTCCAATCAGCAGGTCAAACAATATGACAATCTATTCATAATTGTGATTACAGTAACATCAGACCAATGATTCCTCCACTCCCTCCCCTTCCACAAACAACTTTTGGATTTAAGCCTTATATTCCGCCTTTGAGTAGGTCCGTTCGTAATATTTAATTTTTGATGAAGACTACAGTAGTCTCAGACCAGAACCTCTGTCTCCGTTCGAGTTCGGCTACAATAGAGGTAGATTGAACCTCTTTTCTTTGGTATAGTATCTAGGACATTCAGGATGCCGCATCTCTCCGTCCTTCCAAACATTGGATATTACTGATGAATTTGCGATGAATGTGACAGAGTCTGTTCGAGATTGGAGATATGATTTGATCTCTGATTTGATGCAAGATTTACTGGCAGAACAGGTGAATTGTAGAATTCTCGAAACAAGATCTTGGACGATTGCAGACTCTCCAAAATGGATTCAATTCCGTCGAATCGGCCATACCTCCGGATTCATTTATCCAAGCTCTAATGTCTCTCACGACAGAACAGAAAGCTCACATTACAGAATTGGCTCTGAGGTATACTGTAGAGCATGAGTACGGTAGAACAATCATCTGCAGAGGCGATTCATTGACTCTTACGAGAATCATGGATGGGATTATCCTCAGTCTTCCGGATGAGACCCAAGCTCAAGTTGGTTCTAACATTCTCACAAGATTGATAACCTTCATCATTCCAGAGCATTCGATTCACTCGCATTCTCAGTGATATACTCTGTTATTCTATCGTGAATGATCAGCAAAAGTCATTGATCGAGAGTCTTCTCGGGTGACCTTTCGACAGGCAAAAAAGTTGGCTAATGAGAGTGCCGTCGGGATGTAAAGATGCGCAACGAACAGGTTTCCCTCTCGTCTCACTCTCATTCCTTCCTTTCATCCCAATCTTCCGCTTTCTCTCTCTTTTGCTAAATCTACCTTCTGCAATGTTACTGCTTCAATGAATAAATGTAATTTGATGACGCAAATTCAGAATGGAAATAAAAAAGAAAGAAAAACATTGATCATGAACGTGCTCAAGTTGAACACCGTACTTGCCAAACTAGTTGGAGGTGACGTCACAATAGTTCCAAATTTCATATTTTCGATTATTTCAATAATTTAAGCCATTGTACGTTTGTTTTCTTAATCGGAATCTCTTCTCGAGTATGAATAGCACCCATTCATCTAATTGAGATGCCGTTCGTCCTATTCATTCACTGCTCACTCGCGGTTTTCGCATTAGTTTCCATTCACTTTCTCCCATCTTTCCCATCATTTCTACATGTCGTTCAGGCATGCAGCCGATGTCGTCGATGCAGACGACGTTGCTGCCCGGGGTGACGCCCGGATGGAACGATCCGCCTCCACTTGGGAACTCCTCCTCAGGTATCATTCATCACTTCCTTTCATTCGGGGCATGAATAGTTTAATCCCCATTCAGTGTCTATAGTTAGCTTTCAACTGAAAAGAAGAGATAGAGAATGATATCATCAATCTCGGGATAAGTCTAAAATAGTGTTGTTTCCAGGCAGCCGTCTCAATCGCTACAGGCGTGTCGTGGACCCCTCGCTAACGGTAAGTCTGTTTGTTTAATTTAAACTTACTTTCTCAATCATTTCAGCAAATAATGCACACATAGAATTTTTCAATGTACTACTGGGTTCAGTCGTAAATAGATGCGATTGTAAAACTATACAAGAATATTCTAACCGCTTGGATTTGAGGCTGCCGGAGGTTCTCCCACCCCATACGCTGCATCCCCACAACAGGGAATGCCGATGGGAATGCCACAGGGCATGGCTCCACAGCCCATGCAGCCCATGCAGCCCGTGCAGCAGCAGTACTACGCCCAGGTTGGTACAATCAATAACAGAAATAAGGAAAACGCGAAACACATGAAGAAATTCGCAGAATAAACGGAGCACAAGTGGGTTTTAAAAATCAAAGGAATGGGCGGTAGATCAATGGACGCTCTAGTCCTTTCGCTCTTGATCTTTCAATTGATTGCGGAGAGAGTGGCATGTCAAATGATCTACCCTCTTCCCATCGCACTTCACCATGAAAGCAACCCTTTCCTTTGTTTCTCCTGTTTATTTTTTTATATCGCGATCAATAATTCGATTTCAGCCCGGTTACAGTATGCCCGGAGGCCAAGGTGACGTCCCCCCTGGAGGATACGGTAATCCACCGCAGGAGCAACAACAACACATGCAGCAGGCATACTCACAGCAGGTGAGAACCCTCTTCTTCTTCGCCTTCTCTGCAGTTTTCTTCTTGATTGGGCTTTATTTCGCAGCAGGCGCTAGAGAAGTAGTTCTGAATAATAGAAAATAAACGCTTAGATGCATTTATTGCTCAAAAAGCTGTATGATACAGCCTGTATCCCTTCATAGATCATTGCCAGGTTATTACGAATGAGTCACTTCTAAGTGTGTCCATGATCATATTCTTCCGTCTCGTGCTCTACTGTGTTGGGGGAGACTCGGGTTGATTAGAACGCAAGATGGGGAAATACGACGGTTGCTAGCGAGAGAAAAGGTGTGCGCTCTACTCAACACACGCCGTTTCCCTGCCCATTAATGTACTCGAGAGGCCGGAGACAGAGAGATATCACAGATTGAGTAGCTATCTCATATTATTAAAGAGATCTCTCCCACAATCGTAACACTTGTTCACGATTGTAGCAGCCTTGTTTTTTCATCTTGTGTTCTCTACCCAATGTTTTCATCTTTGAATCGACAGGGAGTTTTTCGAAGCTGAATGGTTTTTGAATTGTGTGTGAGAGTTGTATTCTCTCCGAGCTCTAGTGTTTCAGAAACTGATCATAGTTGAATTCCCCGTTTCATTCGGCCTTGTTTTGTAGTTCTCCGCCTTTTATCCAGAAAGGGAACTCTAGTGAGAAAGGAGGAAACAATTGATCGGAGTAGCGAGTATTAATTTGTAGTCGGCAGTCTCTAACTTCCTCCATTCTTGTTGTTGTTCTTTCCGCGAATCTCTCACAATCAGCAGTCTCGTGAATATGGCAACCAACCAGTCTCCCCCCCCCCTCTCCAGTTGATCATCGGTCTCTTCCCATTACTACGTGTGCATCTCTCTCACCTCAACGAGGAATCTGCGTCGTCAGTCAGTCCAATTAGCAGTCTCATCCCCTCCTTCCGTCTGTACTCCCCCCCCCCCCTTGCTCATTGATGTCATCGTAAGTTTCTTCAAACTGCTACTCGTGATGTCTCGAGATAGTGCATCACCGACTATTTCTGACTTCTTCTGAGGGAGGAGCGAGCAATGACGCATCCCCTCGTAAGTGAGAGGTGTCTGTAACCACCAATCACCTCTTGTCGGAGTCAATCCCCCTCTCTCTTCTGCCATTTACTCGAGAAGAAGAGTATTCTGCGTCCCTCCTTCTGAGTTGTGGTCAATGACTCGATCTCTTTCATCGCTCCCTCGTGCTCCCGATTCTCCCACACCTCCCCACTTCCATTCCTCCATCCAATCGTTCCCCCTTCTTCCATTCACATGGCTGGGAAGGACGAGACAGTGACCCAGTACACAGTCCTATCGAGTAATCGAACGAATCTCTCCGTCTCGCATTATCTCTTGTCTCTCTGATTCCGAGATTGTGAAATGAAGAGAGTCAGTCCATGCACAGTCACAGAGACTGATTGCATGGGAAGGGAAGAGAGAGACTGAGGAGTGAAGAGTGAACTGCATCTCGTGACAATCCGTTCCCTTCATTCGATTCCACGGCAATGTCTCGCTTTCCTCCTTTCATGTCTCCCCACCCTCACACAATCTCCAGTCGTATGATTGACTACCTTCTCTTCTCCTCCTCTCCTCGCCTTCTTCTCTATCCCGCATTCTCTAGTCTCAATGTCCACACTGTTGTTATGGATTATTTCTCACGGAAGGGGGAGGATTCTGAGGATGTTGCGAAAACAAGCCTGAAAAGAGTGATATCAGTATCATCCTCGAGGTGTTTTGATGTCCTCCGGTGACGACATACACATCCCCATCGTCACTTCCGTGACCCTCCCCCTTCTCATCGAGTATATCAGATACGATACATGTACCATAGGCTCGCGCTTCCCTTGTGCTCATCGACTTTTGTAAATTGAGCCATTCTAAAACCCTAATCTTTGCAGCAACTGCAGCACCAGCCGGCTGTCCCTCCTACTCTTCCTCCTTCAGCCCCATCAGTCTCCTCTCCCGGTCCCTACCCGATGTCTCCCTACCAGCAACCCATCCAGGTATCGGACTAAACGGCTAGATGTACCGAATTAATGTTAATTAATTGAGTAATTGTTTTATTCCAGGTGGTCAACATCACCCACCACGCGCAGTACGACAGTGGAGCGTACGCCATGCAAGGTGAGGAGATGATTATAGGATAATCGTTTCAAGTTGCCTGGATTGCCACTTGTATCTTGTTTCTTCATGAAACATCGTCAAAACATTTAAATCCTGCTTGGTAGTCGATCCCTATTTTCCATTTATCTTTCCGAGATTTAGCAATTGAGAGGCATGATGCTCCCCTCCCATCATGAATAGTGTCTGCAGATAATGATTACTCTGGCCTAGTTGGCATTCATAAGTGCTCTTATCCTTATCCCCCACCCCCTCCCCTCCCTCTCTTCCTTCCCCGATATTAAGGACTGACATATCTACACTACCCCTCAAATCCTCCTTCCAATCACGAGACAACATCTCCCCTCCTCCTTGCCCCTTCCTCGTTTCATCACCAGACCTCCTTCCCCGATAGTAGTATAGTCACGGGAGGTGCCTTCATCTCTCCCCGATTGCAGCTCAAGCGGCGCAGCTGCAGCAACAGCAGCAGGCTGCACAGATGGCGACCCACTACTCGAATCAGCCATCCACCCACAGCTCGCCCCAGCAGGTGAGTAGGGGTAACTGTGTGAAGAAACTTAATCATTTTTGCTGTGCGGTACAAGCACTTGATACGGAATCGACAGTCGAGAAATTTCATTGTAATGTGTAGTGGAAGGGGAATGCTTTGCAGAATGGTCACATGGGCAGCACCGAGGCGAATCTCGTGTTCAATCCCCCGAATGCAGTGCCCGGAGATGATGAGACATTCGTAGACGTCAACACTTACAGGTGAGGGGAAGGGAGGGAGGAGATAAACCTGAGGTAAAGTGGCGTGAATTCGAGCATTAATGTCTGTGTAAAAACTGTCTGAAAGGCAAGGCCGATAGACATTAATTTCCCCGATTTGTTCAACACTTCCTTATTCCCCTCTCCCGCCACTTCCCATGTTCTCGTGCCCCCCCCCCTCTGGTATCTATGACTACAATGAAGTGTGAGAGGGGGATTATTAGTTCGTCTCGACGACGGAAGAAAAGGTGAAAAGCTAACGAGGTTGTGAGTGCAAGAATGAGATGATTCAGAAGGAACAATTGAGTGACCATAATGAGGATGACTCATCTCAGGCCTCCAATGAAGGCGCCAGGAGACGTGAGTCTGCCTGGTTCGGCCCTCTCCGGATTCCTCGTCAAGGCCGCCGTCAAATTGCACCAAGTAAGAATATATTTTTATTATTGTTTAAATTATTAACGATTTAATTATTTTAATAATTAATAAATTGCAGTCGAAGAGCCAAGGCGTGCAACTGGGTCTGAAGCCTCTCCACGGGGAGATCGGAGAGATGAGCAAGGACGACCCATTCATCAAGAAGTTCAACTATGTCGTCGATGGTGAGAGAAATGGTCTTTGATCTTTGAGTTGTTGTTTTGATCCTATGCTTTGGACATGATTTTCTGACGTGTTGTTTATCATGGGAGGGATTAGGAAGAGATGGGCAAAGTGTAGTCCGGGATTATCCAACCGACTTTAACGAGAAATAAATTGATGGATTCCGTCAATTTCAGCGGTAGACCGTGAGGACTGTGAGGACGCGTCACGTCATCTGGATGAGATGCTGCTCGCGTTCCCCTCCCAGACTCGAGTGCCCGAGGGAGGAAGTCAAGAGAGGAAATGGGTCGGAGCGATCAAGTTACTCCTCAAGGAACTCCCTCTTCGACATGCAACGGGACGAGCACACTAGGAACACGACCATAGATGACGATAGACTGTGATATGCCCCCTCTCCCCCCATGAGTACCCCCCGAAGACATATTGAGTGACCCGAGTTGTGCCCTGTTCTTCCCTTTCATATGCCTGCTTTTATCCTCCTTACATTTAGATTCGTTCAAAAGTTGTGTGTCAAGCTTAAAAGTGTGGGGATGTATCGGTTGATTGATGATTGTAAGTTATTGTGTGAGAAACTAGTCTGCATAGATTCTATCTTTTTGTTGTGCTCTCCATCCCACCCCGATACCGTATCCATCAGTACCGTATCCATTTCACTATTTTCATTTGCCCTCCGCTTATTCTCTTCTATGCACGGTGTAGGTGTTCTTTTTGCGCTGTAATTATTTATGTATATTGTGTAAGATTTGCTTGGGATAAAGAAGATTGAACGTCACGAATACTTGGTAGATTTTTCGACATGAGTTTAATAGCTCTGAAGATATCGGCGATTTGATGAATGTGGCAGAGTGCGGTAGTGGAGGGATTAGTATTGATTACGTTAGCATCCGATGCGTCTCTCGTCGTCAGTACTGGGCAATCTGAACAAGCGACACTGGAATCGACGAGTGTGGGAGGTGGGATACAAGGGACCACTCATGCCACAGCAGAAAGCGTATGTTTATTCCTTTATTTGTTAGCAAGTCTTGTTTTTTAGTTTGAAAAAAAATGCTATGAATCGGCTATCTTGCCTACTGCGCGAAAAAGGAATTCCCGCGCAACTGGGTGTATGCAAAAATTCGGTCGACGAGATAGATGTTTACTTTATTCTTGGTTTGTTATCTATGCACTTATCTAATATTTCTCAAAGATGAACAGTCATTATGAACTTAAATAGATAATTCAGCAGAACAGGGTCAACACTTTACGTTCTATCTGCTACGCACTTGTTGCGTCTCTTTTTGGGTTAAAATATTACAGTTCTAATCTTTTTTATTGCAACTTGAAGTAGATAGATACAATTGACACGGGAAAAATAACTGCTTATTCACAAAATATACAGTAGAGGAGTATTCGATAATGTTGAGATCTCATGAGCGAGATACTTCGTAGAGAGGGCTTTTAGGCCGGCTTGTAGAGGGGCTGCAATACAGATACTTATGTTGTAAAAATGGAACAGAATTTGCATGATCAACTCACAACGGTGATTCCCTCTTTCCACTTACCGCCCCTCCACTACTGTTGATCTGCACGAATCCGGCAGAAGAGGGGTTCGCATGTCCAGATCCAGCTCGATAGATTGGCTGCAATCCATATCATTTGCATGCAAGGTACAGTAATCTAATCACCCTTTCCGCAATCGATAGAAGACTTACAGCTCCCGAAGAGTTGACTTGAGTGAATCCATGATGTCCGGATCCCTTTCCTCCCCCTCCAGCAGACTTCGCGCAACCGCCACCTCCAGACTTGCCACATCCTCCTCCTCCTCCCTTGCATCCTCCTCCTCCGCCTCCTCCCTTGCCCATGATTTTCGATCGATTCGCTTTTACGGTAGACTGAGAGAACGGTAGATAAAATCACTGTCCGACTGTTTTACAAGAAGTCGCGCGTGGGGTCCGAGAAGGAAGAATAAGAAAGAAGAGAATGTGAAGAAAGAGGAGAAAATGGGTAGAACGATTGAATGCAGAATGGAAATAGATAGAGGGAGAGATGGTTCTCTCCACCCCTTTCCATTCTGAAGGAAGGGGGAGAAGGAAAACACATTGGATGCAGTCAACATGTTGATGGTCTGTGCAGAAAATATATGAGAACGAATGGACGGAGAAGAAAGAAGGGGAGAGAAAACAGAATAAATTTTTTACCTAGAAACTGTTAAAAAATCTTTTCCTACTATTATTTTCTCAAACGTAAATGCACATGTAATAGAAATCTGAGCCGTTAATGGATTGCGAATACGTATAAATCCAAATCTCGCAGAGATCGATCTTGAATTCTCCCTGAAACAGTATTCATTCGTTTCCCTTTGCAGGACTGGTCGTCCCGATTATCCGATCTCGGGCAATATGGTGGCCCTCACGAGGGAGAGATTCGCAAGGGAATTCGGAGTGATGAAGATGCTCGCCCAACCATATGTGGAGGAGGTGAGTGGAGAGGAAGGAAGGGGTGGACATGAGACGAGTTTAGCATCTTAAGACAAGTTTAGTAGTTTAGTAGTTTAGTAGACTATTTGATAGTTTGTAAATGCCTAATTTTCCAATGACAAATCACTGCATGTCAATGAACTGAATTAAAGCTCCGCAATTTTCAGTTGTGGATGAAACGGGATATTTTATTGGAATTATTTTAGTAGGATAATATTTGTTTTAGTCTTTTGATAATATGTTTCTGATACAATACAATTCTAAATATCTGAAGCTGAAATTAGATTTAGAATAGGTGTGGTTGAAAATATTGTGCTCATTGATACATCTGTTCAGTTATTAGACAACGCGTGGGAAAAACACAGCTACAATTACTAAATACAATAAACATTTGTTTGTTTTCAGTCGGCGGAGCGACACTATCTCGAGTCGAAAGGAGTGGAGTCACTGCAGGAATTGAGAGAGATGGAAGAACAGAAGATCAAAGATCGAACCATGCCCAGCAAGGTATAAAAGTGTAAAATGCATTGATAAAGTAACGGCAATCGCCATGGAATGATCTCTGGAATATAATGGGAAATAAAACGATGGAATATATTCATCGGGCTAATTTCCAATGGAGATGGTGTTGGTTGCAGCCTAAGGCGACGTCTCCAACGGGTCTCAAGAGGACGGGCAACGTCGGCACTCTGCTGCACAAGCACAGAACGGTGAGGGGAGAAAGAAGTGAATTTTAGAATTAAGACCGTTGGCAAGAATTGAACAGACGCGTTCGCTCGAATAATTGAGGGCGCAGCGAAACCGTGAAGCGACTACTGCTTCAATTTTTAAAAGGATCGTAGATTTTCGATTACAAATGAGAAGAAATGCTTTTTTTAGGTATTTCTTAAACTGACTGAAGTACCAGGTGGATGATTGAATATTAAATAAAAAAGTGTTCATATCTTTTTCGTATTCAAAAATCGCAAAAGGGGGAAGTGGGATGTTGAAATGTCCTTTTTTAAATTGCTGAAATGGCAAACGTTCATTTACAGATCGAGGACTCTCTTGGCTACCTCGCGAACAGGAATCGATGGGACTGAGGGGGATGATCTACCTCCTATCGATCTACTTCTAGCTAGGTTAGATAGTGCTGAGTCACTCGGGTCATCTCAGTTACTTCTTCTTCTTCTTCTTCTCCTTCTTCTCTTTGTCTGTTTTGTTTCTGTTATCGAGTCGACAAATAGACGATTCTCTTCGGCATTCTTTATCACTTTTGTTTGATTTTCTGCGATTTCTTCTACTCTCGCGAAATAAAGAAAGCATCAATACTCTGGCGACCGATTGGACTGTACATGGAAGTTGATGGGGATACTGTAGGATTACGGTAGTCTACTTTCTGCCGTAGGGCTGGTAAGAGGGAGTGGACGAGTATCCGTACTGCTGGTTGTAAGTGGAAGAGGAGGAGGGATTGTAGTACTGCTGAGAGGTCGACGGCTGAGAGTAACCGATCGTATTCAGCATCGAATTGCAGCACGACTGAGTCGAACCCTGAGTGGAGTACGGTAGATGCGGTAGGATTCAGATTACAGTACCTGGTAGCAGCAGTTGGTGGAGGAGGAGTCGTAGTATCCGTTGTTGTAGGTGGTCTGACCCTGCGAGTACTGAGTGTTGCAGCAGTTGTTGCTCGTCTGGCCGTTCGTGTATCTGGAAAGGGAATCGATAATGATCTACCAATTACCGTACCCTCTAGATCTACAGTACTTCCGAGCTACAAGCTCACCCCGCGTTAGTGGACAGGGGCTGGTAGTACCCTGTGTTGGAGTAGGCCGTGTTCGAGTAGCCAGTAGAAGAGGGGTTGTAGTATTGCTGAGAGGATGAAGAGGAGGGATTGTAGTACTGTTGAGATGAAGAGGGATTGTAGTACTGAGTGTTGGTGGAGGGATAGCCTGAAGTGAGATCCAGTTTGACCCATCGCCCCTCTCTTCTCGCCCCCCTACCATTGTTGTATCCGGTGGTACCGTACTGCTGCTGAGTACCGTATCCCGTGGATGAGTACTGAGTGGATGGGTTGTAGTACTGAGTGGCTGAAAGATGAACCCATCTCTATGTGTACTCAATCTCGTGCCCTCTCATTCATGTGAAAGAAGTAGTTATGAATTGTGTTATTTGAACGAACGCCAATGTCATTCAATACTTTATTTCGGGTGGTTATGACGCAAGTGAAGCGAATGTGTAAGTGTACGGTAGATCAGGGGAGAAAGATCAGGGAGAATACTGTAAGCGAAAGGGGAAATGAACACGTAAGTTAGCCAGATACGGTAGTGGCATTGGAAGCTACCGTAGGCGAGGTTACTCCTGCAATGGTAGTCGAGGGAGGAGGAGGTGTTGACGTGGTCGTGGTGCTAGTGGCATTCACCACAGCGCCCGTGGGCACCGGAACCGTGCCAGCAAGCGCGCCAGGTGTTACAGTAGTGGTCGTGGTGGTGCTAGCTGCTGGCGCAGGAGTGGTGCTGCTGGGCACGACGAGATTAGCGCATGAGCAATCGCAGCGAGACGGGGTAGTGGTTACGGTAGGAGTGGGTACGGTAGTTGAGGGGTCAGCGAATCTTCTGCCTGGGGCGTTAATGGGTGAAGGGGGAGTAGTAGAGGGAGGAGGGGTGGGAAGAAGCGTACCACTGGATTGAGATGGTCTGGAGGTGGCAGTGTTCATTCCTTGCTGAGCAGGGTTGAGAGGAGGAGGGGACGGAGCTCCTCCGATCGATTGGAAGAACGGCGCATTGAGGGCCTTCGTCTCCGCGATCCGACCCGGATCCGTGTACCGATCACCCTGGTAGTCAGGCAGGTAGCCTGGTACCGAGGAGGAGGAGGAAGCGGAGGAGGGGTCACGGGCTATTTGGGAGGGGGCGGGAGATGAAGCGGAGGGGGAGGGAGAGGCACCTGCAATGGAGCAGGTTGAAGCGAGGGTTAGAGCCGAGGGATACGGTAGCATTGGGTTACGGTAGGTTATGGTAAGCAAGCAACACTCGAGGAATTGATAGGGATAGGAAGAGAGGAGGGAGTGGGCGGAAGTTCAGTGGTTAGTTCATGAATGCTCAGTATGTTTGCTGACTACTCATCTCTCTTGAGAGTGAGAAGAACACAGAAAACAAGGGACGAACACGCATTCCTTCATTCCAATAAGTTAGCACAGGTATGTACAAACAATGTTAGTGGGAGGATAAATACAATATTACTCAGACAGGAACGAATCCACTGAGGGGTTGCACTGGCAGAGATCGAAAGAAGGCATCGACAGCCGCGGCCCTTGCTCGATCGACTTCACTGACGACGTGGTCCTCATTCCTCAGATACGCCTCCCCCTTCCCTCCCTCCACGATCACCGGATACTCCCTTCTCTCCGTCGACCTCTCCACCGACGTCTTCTGCCCCTTCTGGGGCATCTCAACGACGACGTCATCCGAAGGAGCAGTGATTATCGATCGCTCGGCTACCGTATCCCGCACATTCGCATCGGGAGCCAGTTCATTCAGACGAGAAAGAATGAAATCGTAGGCAGCGTGGGTCAACTGTCGAAGGGCTTCGACTGGAGGAGGAGTGGAGGCAGGAAGGGAGGAGAATCGAGAGACCAGAGGATCTGTGGGAGGAAGATGCACCGATCGATACGAGGGCGCAGCTACGGTAGAGGCTGTCTGGGGTACGGTAGCGCTACGGGATGAAAGGGAAGGACGGGCTAGACGGAGACCGGGAGGCAGTACGGTAGGTAGGTCAGCGGATCGATTAATCGATTGAGTGGAGGCGAGACGAACGGGGTCCGTGAAACGATCGCCCATGAAGGAAGGAAGAGGACCGGGCACGGATCGGGTTAGATCTGCAGTTAGAGGTTAGGGGTTAGAGAGGGGAGATCATGCGAGGGTTACGGTAGTTGGATGCGGGGGTACGGTGGGGCAGATCAAAGACTTACTGTACTGAGCAGCGGCCAGCGTAGCCAGTGATGTGAGGATGAGTCTGAAAGGGATGAAGTAAGGAAGGTTGATTCGAATTTTTATGGAAGGCTACTCCAAGAATCTATAGTATGTCAATGCTCAGATCAGTTAGCACCCCTAATGCCCTAGATGGTAGGAAGAACCAGATGGAAGGCGGTACTCACAGTTGCATGATGAGTGGAGGGGCGGGGCGAGTGGAGGAAGGAACACGGATGGCAGATGGAAGAAGCAGATGCCTTTTATATGGGAAGGAGGACGATACTCTCCGCCCCAGATACTGGAGAGGGGAGGGGGGAAGCATCCAGAGGAGTGCTATCTCACATAACAAATACAAATAGAAAGGGAGATGATTATTACTGGAGTTGAAGGAAAGGTGCGCTTTTGTCTCACGATCAAATATCAGAAATCGAGCTGTTTGAAGTGAAGAACTTCAAGTGTTTTGGGTGGTTCGAAGATAATCTGAATCCCTTAGTCACCCGAAAAATGCAGCTTTTCGTTGCATTTCGTGAAGGTTTGTTGTCTAACAGTCACGGGAAATGGTTTAGAGTGCAGAGAGGATGATTAGTTCCGCACACAGTTCTTTCCTAATAGTGTGCAGATTGATGAGGGTCGTTCTGCTTTCTGTAGTTTCCCAACCTCCAAGGGATTATCGTCGTGTTTGCTTGTCGTCAGCTGCAACTGCGACACTTTCTTCATAGCTCATGATCTCTGCCTAGTCAGAGAAAGTTAGAGAGCATTTAAAATGAAGAGAATCGGACGCGTCCATCACCGAAACAGTCGAAAATAGTCTGTTGTTGTCTGCGACTGACTGATTGTCTAAGAGATTGGTAGTGAAAGCTGTTGGCACTACCTCAAACGATGCAGATCGCTGGTATGTTGGTGATGTTATTCATTTACTGTCTCAGAAGCATGTTGGCTGTGGTTCTTCCAAAGTTGCCCGTTGCATTCTCCTTGTTTGATGACCTCTCTTCAGTTCTTCCCTCGATCTCGTCGATTCCCCCATTGAAGGCACTCAAGTGTCTCTTCCCTTCTGGCAACACGGAACCACGTCGAATGACTGGACCACGCAAGGTAGGGGAAGAACCACACAGGGGATTGAATCGAAAAAATCGAGGCAATAGTATTGCAGAATAGGTAGTAAAGGTGCAGAATTCTCTATTTCTCGATGATTAATGAAGACACCGATGAAACACGCCGAGGCTACAGAATTTTCCCACTACTTTGAGATGCTTCTAAATGAGATTACGTCATAATCGCTGATCAATCACTGCCTTCGTCTCTCTTTCTTCTTTCTATTCTCGGGATCGTCGTGGGTATCAAAACCCTCGCCTGTTTACTCTGCGATCTACTTTGAGAAAGAACTGTTTGAAGGGGGCAGAGAGAGGAATGCTTCCTCGACGATCGAGAGCCGCCCTCTCCATTCTGCCTGATCTCTCCCCTCTCTGACTGGCGAAAGAGCGTGGGGATTGGAGAGAGTGCAGCCATTGCTCATCGAGTACAAAGGGAGATCGGCCGCCTTTCTGGCGTCCGCCAACCGAGAGGAACACGAGGGGTTGTTGTGTTCCCCCCTGAACTACTCGAGGAGAGAAGATGAGTGGGAGGATGTATGAGATACTGAGGAAACTCGAAACACAACTTCCGCAACTCCCGTGGAACCATGTGACATGTTATGATCATTCGACTTTCCGACAATTTATCGATGAAAAACGTTTTGTCTCTTCGTTTCTCTCGTTTACCAAGTATTCTCTGCATCTGAAATGCTCCTTTACTCTCCAGATCGGATCCATCGCTAACCTCAATGACAGATGGCTACATCGACCGAGTCTGATGAGGGCACGGAAAGATTCGAGTCTGCAATGGAATTTCGATTATTCCGTTCCGCTCGTTCTCCACTTACACTCTACAGGCGTCTTGATGACGATTCGTCTAGTAGATCGGGGAGTGGTCGACCGAGGGGTCGAGGGGCAGGGTGATTTGCCATCTGAAGAGACATTGATCTTTGATCTCTACCCATCTCTCATCCATCTCACCATCTCTCTTATCACTCTTATCCTCTTTCGACTTTGGCGAGGGGGTTAGTAGTTTCTGCGAGAGACCTAGTTAGAAAGGAAGAAAGGGCAGAATTACCGTGGAAATCGAGGGAGGAACCGATCGATTGAAGTCGAATGAGAAGAGATGAGCGACGAACGAATACGATACGTCTGAAATGATTAATCGATAAATGCTCTCTCCATTTGCCATGCTCTCTCGTCAGTCAGAGAAAGCGAGAGATCATGCAGAATGGAGAGACTGTTCCACTTACGCATGCACACGTAGCCAAAGTAGGCCGTCTTGTAGCCGGCAGTGAGCACTCCTGAACGGAAGAAGGATTACTGTAGAGTACGGTAGCCTACGGTATCCAGTGTATCCATCGATCGTCTCCACTATCGCCGGAACGGGCCATTTCTCGTAGGGAACGACGGCAAGTCGGTCGTCTGACTTGGGCCCTGATGAGTATCGTTTGATCGAGAAATGACTTCTAGATACCGTATACCTTCTTTGTCCTTATCTCCAATCTTCTCCTCTTCTTTCCTTCTCGCTTCTCTCAATTCCCTTTCACCTCTCATCTCTCCATCGTCATCTTCCTTCTTCTTCCATTCCTTCCCTTTCTCCTTCTCCTTCCCTCTTTCCTTCTTCTCTTCATCCTTCTCTCCTCCTTTCGCTTCCTTCTTCTTTCCTTCATCTCCACCCTTCTCCTCTTTCTTCTTTTCTTCCTTCTTCTCCTCCTTCCCTTTCTCTTCCTTCTTCCCATCTCCATCACTCTTCTTCTTTCTTCCCATACTTCGATCCTGAGATTGACAAATGAGATCAAGTATAAGAGGCCGTTTGTGAGAGAGTCGAACAAAGGTTGGCACAGCTCAAAAATTTAGATTCTCTGAAAATAAGTGATTTGGGGTTCTAATGGGTGCTGATGACGATGAACATACTCATTTTTCATTTTCTGTCTCTGTTGGCTTCAGACGACGTGACGTCGAAATCGGGTTTTGTGGAATTTCTCTGTCCACGAGGTCGCTAAAATTAAGCAAAAATGTTTCCCAGTGCAGAATTTGATGCTGATCACGCCTGTCTAATTCATTTTTCATGATTTTCAAAAATAATTTTTTAAAACAAAAGTTTCCGCTGAGTGGAATGCGTCCTGCGAGAGTATGATAGATCGGTCCGGAATGATCTGAGGATTCCAAATATGTATTTCATTTTCTTTAATAGCATCCCATCAAAATTTCACGCTAAAGATAGTGAACCTTCTTGTAAGTAAATTCTGCCATCCATCTCCCCTTCGATCGATCGCGAGTCTCTCCCCTCTGGCATGTTTACGTGAGGCGAGGGAGCATGGGGAATCGAGAGAGCGCAGACACACGAGAGGCGGAGGAGAGGAGAGACTCGCGGTAGATCAAAGGGGAGCAAGCAAGGAGAAGGATGGCAGAATTTACTTACAAGAAGATTCACTATCTTTAGCGTGAAATTTTGATGGGATGGTATTAAAGAAAATGAATTACATATTTGGAATCCTCAGATCATTCCGGTCCGATCTATCATACTCTCGCAGGACGCATTCCACTCTGCGAAAATTTTTGTTTTTAAAAATTATTTTTGAAAATCATGACAAATGAATTAGACAGGCGTGATCAGCATCAAATTCTGCCCTGGGAAACATTTTTGCTTAATTTTAGTGATCTCGGGGACGGAGAAATTCAGGAATAACTGTTTTCGAGGTCACGTCATCTGAAGCCAACGACGGCTAAATATTAAAAATGAGTAGGTCCAATGTCATCAGCACCCTCAAGAACCCCAAATCGCACAGTTTCAGAGAATTTCATTTTTTTTGCCTGTGCCAAATGTCCGGGGATCTGTCCGATTCTTATGCGAACGCCCTCATAATAGTCCATCCAACCTCCATAGGTAGTGCATCCTTCATTCCTTCATCTCCCTTCCTTCTTCTTCTCTTCTCTTGTTCACTATCAACCTCAACCGCCCCTTCCTCCTCACTTCCTTTCTTCTTACTCCTCTTGTTACGACGAGACATTGGCTGAAGGAATCAGATCAGAGATCAAAGATCAAGTATCATCCAACCTCATCCTTCTTCTTCTCCTCTTTGCACTTCTTCTTCTCCTCTAGAGGAATCGCATCCTGAATAACCAAAGATCAAAGATCAAAAGGGGCGGAGTCAACCTTCAGTTCCTCTTTACTTCTCTTCCGGGAAGCCTTCTCAATCAATGGAATGGCATCCTTTAGTCGTCCTTCCTTCGCCGACAATCCATCCTGAGATGAAGAAAGAGATCAAAGATCAAAATGGGCGGAGTCACATCATCCTTCTTCATCTCTTCTCGACTGTTCCGTGGACTTCTCTTCCTTGGAGTCTTCTCGTCAATCGGAGTCGCTGCTTCTTTCAGTCTCTCCATCGATCCCTCCTGAGATGAAAACCAATTTGAAATGCCAAAGATCAAAGATCAACCCTCAGTTCTTCCTTCGATCCCTTCGAGTCAGCTTTCTTCTTTCTCTTCAATGATATCTTCAGAGGGATCGCATCCTCAAGAGGATGAACCATAGGATGCTTCAGCTTCTGAATAATCGATCGATGGAAGGATACGGTAGTCTACCGTATACCTCTCCATCCTTGTCCTCACGTCGCTTCACGAATCGAGGTCGGCGCAGCTTCTTAAGTTGATCAGTTATCGATCGATAGTTCACGAAGCTACAGTACTCCAAACTCGACAGGCGTCACACCGTCTTTCCACTGCAGACGATCGATCAATCGACGATCCACCCTGAATATCGAACGATTTCAGTACCCTACCGAACTCCTCCCCTCACCGAAACGGACAATGAGATTCCTCGAGATCGGTCGTATCGTCTTCGTCAGCGACGACGTGTATTCTGCAATCGATAATTATCTTCCAATACCGTAACCTGCATTTGATCATTACTGTACCCCTTCGAGCGGTAGTACGCGCGTCTCTCCTCACTGAAATGGATTACGGTACTCATCGATCTACCGTATCCCTCCTACCGTACGAATTTCTTCTTGTTGTCCTCTATCGAATGGTCATGGTCGACAGATTCACCCGACGTGGCGCCCGTTGATGTCATCTCAGTCGTCGATGTTGCCTGAGGAGTACGGTAGGGTACGGTAGATTATCGATCGACGATTACCGAAGTCACGACGTGAATGGCGCTTCTCGTATCGGCTGAATGCTGAGTGACCTGAGAGAGTACGGTTGGGAACGGTATTCCTGGCTACCGTACCTCCGAATGGACTGGAGATGTGCCGGGGAGGTGGGAGATAGAGACGGGATCCGAGTGCTCCTCCTTCTGCAATCGATTGAAAGTCAGTTGTCGATAGGATGGGAATACCGTAACCTGGGTGGGTTCGCTGGATGGCATGGGAGGAGGAGGAGGCGGAGAGTAGGCAGGAGGGTGGAAGGCGTCCTTCTTCTTCTTTCGTTTGAACAAATTGAGGAAATCCCTGCCCAATTCCTTGACGTGAACACCATCTCGCTCTTTATCTGCAGAGATCAAAGATCAAAGATCATCGAGATGAGGAGACTGACTTGGAGTGGAGGACTTGTATCGATCGGTATGGGGACTACCATCGCTCTCCCTGTCTGAAGAGAGATCAAAGATCAGAGGAGAAGGGGAGAACTGACTAGGAGTAAGGGACATGGGCCGGTTCGGAAGAGAGAAGAGAGTAGAAATGAGGGAAGAAGGAGGAGGGAAGAAAGGAGACAATATTTCAATTATGGAAAATGTCTCATCAATATCTACCAATATCAATATCTACCAGCGTCAACTTTTCCCTAATCCAGTCTTCTAGTAAAGATGTGATGCAAGAATGTAACTACAACAGATCCAGCATGCATACTTTATCGGACAGTATCTGATAAGAATTTACAATCTATTTATTTACACAAGTACCGTATCCAGACAAGGAGGAGGCTAAAATCAATCGATAGGGAGTAGATCAATAAGCCGTAGAGTGGAGTGAATCACTGACGGAAGTTGAGCTGCTACTGTGGCAGTATTGTTGAAGGAAGAGAGATGGTACCCAGTACTGTAAGTACCGTAATCAATAAGATCAGTTCTCGATCCGATCTTCTCGTGATCTACAGTACCTGAATCGTATCCGTTGGTTGGTTGTCGACCCAAGCAAGTCCTTCCTTGACTAGATGGTCGAGGACTGATTGGGCGCGTGCGTCGTCCCATCTGGAAGAGAGGGATTACTGTAGTGAATCGATAAGTGATCTACCTACCGTAGCCTGTCGATGATGAGCTCCTTCGTCACGTAGGCCGCATCTTCTGCGAGTTGGAGCACGCGAGAGTGGTCCATGCCTGATTATTGATTTATATTCTCTCTTTATCGAGTCCGAATGCACTGACGGACTCATGATGCTTGCGAAACAGCAATCAGCATTTCAATAAAAACTCTAACATCTTCCTCAATCCGACTCACTCAATTCTCCAGGCACACTCTGGACGAGGAATCGTCCTCCTCCGAGGGGAATCAATTCGAATCCATTCCCAAGCACCTTCAGCTTCTCCACTGCACGAAGCACGTCGTCACTGAAAAGATTATTATAATATTAATAATCATTTCGCATTTTTAAAAAGTTATTGGATTTTTTCGCACAATAAAAGACGTACGCAGTAATGGTCTCCTTTCTCGTTCGACTCCTCGATCTCAACAGTCTCGTCCTCAATTCCTCCACTGTCATGATACCTCCGTTGATGTGATTCGTCGAGAGACACACCTGGAATGAAGGGAAGAGGTAAAAGATCAAAAACATCGAATACAATTGGTATAAGTGATAACTAAAATATCACGAAAGACCAGAGATCAAAGATCAAACCTCGACAATCTGGACGGCCAATTCATAGTAGAAGTCGCCCATGCCCAACTTCTCCGCCCAGAATCCCTTTCCCGCTGAAAAGAAAGGAAATTGATCCAGACGAATAAGTGTTCTACTCGATGGTTATCTGGTTCTAACCACGAATTGTTGCAGTGCAAAACGAATAAATAATTTTCATATATTTAGGTACATCATACTGGATCAGAAAACTGTTCATAAGTTTCACAAGAATGATTCAACCTAACTCCTCCTCTCTAACTCACAAGCGAGAGGATCTACTCCGACACTCGAGCACATCTCCTGGAAGTGACGACGAAACTGCGAGTTCTTCTTGATCTCATCCCGATGTTTTTGAGCGAAGTCCTCCAGACGAACTGGTAAGAAAGAGTAAACATTTGCCAAAAAAGAAAAAAAAGGCTAATTGAGACCTGGCCACGTTGTTTGGTCTAACTGTCCTACCCCCCCCCCCCCCCTTCTCCTCCCCAGTGAATGCATCCAACTGCTGGGAGAACGATCGCAGTTGTTCGCCCGCCAATTCATTACCCTTCGCCGTGAATTTGGCCTGCAAGAATGCAAATGGCATTCATTTTCAAGGAGAACCGTCACATCCAGTAAATACATTATTCAATTAATTTCGCTGCTTCTTTCTATAATTATTTTAATCGGATTAAGTCGATAAACGTTTGAACGATCGTAAAAATTAGAAACGCGATACAGAAAAAGTAAAGTTTTCATTCGATTTAAAAATCGATTATGATTAGATGATCTACCTGCAAGTTTTGCTTGTTCTGCACTGCTCCCACTCCCACTTGACGACGACGCATTCTGGAGGACTGAAGAGATCAAAGATCAATATTTCTTATTGTTTTCAAACATTATTCATGAAAAACAAACGAGGAAGGCGAGGAATAAGAAAAGAAAAGGAAAAAAAGTGCATGGAGTGAGTAAAACTGAGGACTGAGTGAGGGAGAGTAGAGAAAGAGGGGGAATCGATGTAGTCTCTCCTCCGTTCTTCCCTCTCTCGTCAGTGGATGAGGACATAGTCGAGAGAACAGGAGGTCGCACATTTCTTATCTATTCTCTTGGTTCGAAAAAAAGATGAGATACTTCAGTGGATTATTGACCAGTAAGATTCAACAAACTATCAATTATGGAAACAATTCGTTTATAACTGACCAGAATTAGGAAATGGAACAACCAAACGTAACCGTAAAACTTTTGCTTAGAAGCAGGCGATAGGCGAAAAATCGATTGAATCACAGACCTACAAGACAATTTCATATAACAATCAACTCATATTATTATTAGTAGATACATACAATCGAAGCTATAATAGAAATGGTTAAATCATAATTATCACATGCAAAATCTTCCTACAATTCACTTTTCGCGAATGGGACGGGACTGAGGAAGGTGCTAATGAAGACGGAAGTTCTCGTGTTGAGAGTAGCATGCCACCACTTATCAGGGAAGTAGATCACCTCGTCTGCAATCGATCAATCAATCGAGAGGTGATCTACCGTATTCGAATGTGATCTATTAATGTCAATACTACCGTACCTTTCTGCATGAGACACTCCATGGGCTTCTTCTCTTCAGGCAGATTAGGATAGTCCTTCAGATACCTGCAATCGATCTTTATTACATACCGTTCTTTTTTTCGCTCCGTTCATCACCTTGTCTCCTGGTGATCTCAGATTCAGGTATCATTACTGATTTCCCATTATTCTCTATTCTTCTTCCCCAATAGTGAACAAACGTCTAAATTATAATCTAAAAAAATTTCCCACTGACCACTCAAGCGTGGTCCTATCGGGATCGAACTCGGGTCTCTCCTCGTATGGGTAGAGGAACCATCTCTTCGCCCCATGGACGATCTCTGCGAAACCCGGCCCGTGGAAGTGGAAGGGAACGCCCGTGCCTGAAACTTTCATTACTCTCTGCTATCCACTACCTCCTCCTTTTCACTAACAGTGGACATTCATCACATAAAAAAATGAAGAAAATTTTTTGACCTGTAATCGCAATGCTTCACAGGTACTTCACCTTCGTACTCGCTCTCTCACGACAATGGAATCTGCGTCCACTGGTAAAATTATAATTCCATACTCACCCGCTCCAGCAATTCCGAATGAGAGGGCTGGATCGTGTTGGGGCAGTATCCACGCTGGTTGGGAGTAGGACGAGAGGAGGGGATCCCACGTGGTCGGGTCGATATCTCCGAAGAGATAAAGAGTCTCGTTGCCCAGTGTGTCCAGGTCTGCAGAGGGAAAAGGTCCGTGATTTTCTATTTTCAGTGGCTTTTTTTCAACATTTCATCATAAATCAGTATTCTATCGGGCAAGCAATTTCAATTAGGATAGCGTTGGTAAAATATCATTATTTGATTTAGGATCGAACCAGGTAATCGGCGCACTTGACGATAATAGGCAGACTTGACTAACTCTGTGGTTTGAGCTGCGTCCTCAGATACTCTCCGAAGGTGGATGGAACCCTCGTGTACGAGTAAGTATTGGCCGAGTTGAGCACCACCTTCTCGTCGCCCCAATCCAAGAGCATACGCGATCTGAGAGAAGTTTACCGTTCATTGTTGCTACAGAACATAAAGAAAGCTACATTATCAGAGAGAAAGAGATATTTTAGTGTTGAAAATAACTGATCTGATAGAAATTAAAAGATACCTTTCAGTCAATTCACTGAACTTCTCGTTCTTGATGTTGTAGATGATGACAGGCTGAGTGAAGGCGTATCTTAAAACATTCACATATTTCAGGATGCAGACAACAATTTTCTCTACAGTCTACAATAATATCCTCTACCGTACCTCTCCAGAAACTCCTCCTGTGTGAGTTTCTCTCCATCGTGTCTCGCGATGTTGCACGGTCCGTCCTCATTCACCATGTCTTCTGCAATCGAGAACTGAGTTACGATAATCAAATAGTACGGGATTCAACTCACTCTCTTCAGTGATCCATCCTCCATCGTTCACTGTCGAGATGGGAATGAGGAGGGAGAGAAACACGAGGAGAGTCCTCATACACCTATTTACTCATGTTAAAAAAAGTTAATAGATTCGAGATATTCATAGGAGATCCAACCGATCGCATTCATTACAAATTGGTAGAAAGATCCGAATATTTATCGCAGAATATTTACAAAGTGTGGAATGGAGATTCAATACTGATTTATGGGTAGATCAAGAATAGACTTCGTCCGTTCGCTTCTCGAATATCTTCAGGAATTTACCCTTCGCGAACTGCTTCTCTGGAAGAATTCGTATTCACAAGTGATTTGAGGAAGAAAATATAAAGAAACGACGTGAAAGAAAATTCAGGTGTGACCTTGTCTTTACATTTTGAATTAAATAAACGGATAAAAACTGACTCTCTTCGACTCCGAGGATGAATGCGTTATTCTGCAGATTCTTCACGTACTCCATCAGCTGATCCGCCGACAGTCTGCCGAGATCTGCCATGGATTGAATCAAGTCTTTAAAATATGAGAAAAAATGAAAGATTACATAGAAGAAGCGCTGAAATATAAAAAAATAGGCATCTAACGAGTAACGGACGGTCACATAAGTGATCTACCAAATGATCTACCCACCATTGACGAGTCTCACATCGTCCTGATCCATTTCAGTCTTGAATTTGTGCGGGCGAGGAGTTGTGAGTTGCAGCTGAGAAGGAAGAACATCGTGAATGGACTAGAATGGGCAAGGACGTTGCCCTCCCTCGCACTCTACGTGTACTCTAAGAGTGGACACACATGCAACTCACTCCATTCTCGCGATTCTTCTCGATGAGACCAGGCACGGATTCGGGCCACATTTCGGGCGACGATCGATCGAGGGTCTCGTTGCATATCAATGGCGTCGGATCGCGAATCTGAGCAGAAATGAGTTTAGAACGAATTAAAAATAAGAGAAACGAACTTGAATTGGCTGGGACGGCTGGTAGGCGGCGTAAGTGTGGTGGTCGGCCATCGGCTGACGAGCCATTCCCATGTTGTAGTTCATATTCTGCATCTAAAAAATAAATATATTGAAAATAAAGCAGAGAAACGACAACAAAAAGACAAGAAACGTGACGCTGAAATTTTAAAAAAATTCAATTTACGGCTATGGGCAACCGCGAATTGCACAAGTGTTTCACGGTTACGGTTTTCCGTGTCGCTGTGTCAGATTTGTGTTTTCTCTATCGCGTGCAAATTTCTGTCTCGCATATTTTTTTCATAATTTTATTCATAATAATCCCATTTATTAATCTTTGATGGGTTCACTGTGTTCGTTTATACTTAGCCGACTTCGTTCTTCGACATCAGGTAGCCGTAGAGATCTGAATTGACGATTGAAGAAGAAGGAGAGAAGAGGTAGATCACAGTAGATCACGACGAGGAGAGTGAAGATGGACAGAATGATGTAGAAGTAGAAGCAGCAAGGACGACGACGGTACTTTCGCACGATCTGCAACTGACTTATTTCTCCAGATTACGGTAGATGGAATGATTACGGTATGCGTCGTCTTTCCGAACTGATTCGTGCTATCCTGAAGGGCGTCTGCAAATGGATACGGTATCATCGTGGTACGGTACCTACAGTAACCCTACCAGCTCTGATCGTCAACTCTTCCAGTTTCTCTCCTCGTTCAGACAGTTTCTCTAGGTTGCTTCTCATGATTCGCATGACCTGCGAGATGATCAACATTATCTGATAACGGTAGCTGAACAATCAATGTCATGAGACTACGGTATCAGGCACAGACATACTTGATCGAGTTCTTGTTGAGTTTTCATGATATGATCATCGATTGCTCGTTTGGAAGGCGGGAGTGAAGTGATTGGAAGACCCAAGTGATTCATTGGTTCATCGGCCGACCACCACAGCAAGAAATACTACGAATGAAGGAAGAAAAGGTTTATCGAGAACCAATTATGATGAAATGAAGATGTGAAAGAGATTAGCGAGAAGGAATACAGTAATCGCTCCGACAAAACTGCCAAACTGAGAAGGAAGGATTATTGTTGGATTAGTGGAGGGTAGATCAAACCTGAGTAGCGAAACCACAATAGAAGAGCGCTTTGGGATGAGGAGAGTGGGCAAGTCTGGATGCTGCTGCGGTACGAAGTAAAGAGAGAAGACCAGCGGAGAGGGCAGATGAGATCTGAGTTACGGTAGGATGAATGGAGTACGGTAAGAAGAATTACCGGAAGAAGGGCGGCAGGGATGGAAAGAGGGACGATGGAGAGGAGAAGAAGGAAGATAGTGGGAAGAGCAGCGAGTAGAGAGAGGACGAAGAGACGGATGGTTGAGGAGAAGGAAAAGAAATGTTGGATGAAACAGAAGATGGGATTGGTGAGAACGAAGAGATTCGTACTCAACGAATAGATCTGAAGATGGAGAGATCAAAGATCAGATAGGAACAATGGAAGTTACATTAGAGTCGAAAGGCTGCGTTGCATACGGTAGAATCGCGGGTATCACAGCATTCTGGAATGAGGAAGCGACGAGAGATACGGTAATCGGGAGGATTATCGATTGTAGAGAAGAGTCGACCTGATTGAGTTTTGTTTCGAGATTCAGGAATTTTAACCGTACCTCATCTGTAAAACTCGCGGGTTCATTGATAGTGACTTTTTCCTTTCGACAAGTTCGTCTTTCCACGTAGAGGATTCCA
Organism: Pristionchus maxplancki; assembly: GCA_900490775.1. Classification (NCBI taxonomy): domain Eukaryota; kingdom Metazoa; phylum Nematoda; class Chromadorea; order Rhabditida; family Neodiplogasteridae; genus Pristionchus; species Pristionchus maxplancki. Next base: position 87,630 of record LS566840.1, read on the forward strand.
AAGTAAGCTGGAATCTGCGGATAGATCAAAGGAATTGTGATATCTATCTCACCCGCAAGAGAAACGAGAACGAAGACACAAATAATGTAGATAAAGATCGAGTAGGAGAAATTCCAGGATGATCCATTCACTCCTCAAATCGATAACTGATTACCGTACTCTGCCAGTTACAGTATACCCTGAGCGAAGGAAAGTGCAGATGGAACGAGAGCGCCTACTCCCATCCCAACGTAGAACGTAGTGACGAATGAGGGAGATCCCAGACGACCTACAGCATTCCATGGGTTACGGTAGATGTTCACGGTACGGTACCAATGAGAGGCATGAAGAGAACGTCTGCCATCGTGCAGGGAATGCAAAGAATGAGAATGGAGATGAAGAGCCAGAGGGAATGCTGAGATTATTGATTGGAGATTGAAGATATCGGGTAGATCAAAGAATTATCTTACCGGAGTATCACCTATCATTGTCTGAATCGAATAAGTGAACGTGGAAAGAAGAAGTCCAACAATGTCCAGAATTAGCAAGAAAACGATAAGAACACTCTCGATTCTGTCGGTCTGAAGGTCAGGATTACGGTATTGAGATACGGTAGATCACTCACTATTTCGCGTTTCCAGTTTCTTACTATGCTGTAGATGAAGGGAAAGATACATGACACTTGGATAATGACAACGATGTAAGAGGCGAGATTCCATGATTCGGGGGCCTGCAACAAGGAGGATTGAACTGATAACGTCGCCCTGATAAGTGATGCCAGACAGACGAACCGATTGGGAAAGGATGGGAAGTTGCACGTAAATGGAGTTGATACTCAGCCAGGAACTCATACCAAAGAGAAGAACGAGAAGATGGAGAGACCATTGGGCATTCATTCTGAGAGAATGCCGATTGCCAGAGGGGATAGAGACAGATGGAACCTTATCAAAGCCATCTCAATCCACTCGCTTCTATCCCTTCCTCTCTTCCGTTCATCGATGAGAAACGGAGTCGACACAGATTATCGTGCCAGCAGGGTGAGAGACACAGAGAAAGAGCGAAAGTGAGAAGAGTCGAGCATGCTCCGATCGAATTGTGTGTAGTGACTAAACTGTTCTGATTAACGACGCCTTTTCTCCCGTTGATAAGGGTGACAAATTCATCACTTTACGATAACAGATCATTTGGCATTTCATCAAAACGAAAAATAAAATAAAATCAGTCATTGATCGCCTTATGAAATGTACTGTATTCAATATGTTCTATTTCTCCCCATTTCGTCGTGCGAAAGATGAAATTTCGAACGCGCATTTCGCAGTGATTTTTCCCTATTTTCCGCCCATTTTATGTCCCGCGCATACGCTGACCTGCCCTCTATAAACCAGACTCTGTTTCAGATCTCATTCTCAACGAAAATGTCAGGAAACTGGGACGACACAGGTTTGTGCTTCTATTTCTGGATTCTTCTATCATTCTCGGGCTTCAGACTCTGAGGACGATAATGTGGAGATCGTGGAGAAGCCAGTGATCATCGCTCGTTCTCGTAATCCATCGATTGCAAAGAGTCTGGAGAAAGCGGGTGTAGAGATACTCGAGAATCCCATAGAAGGCAGCGAAAACAACGGACAGGTTTGTTGACTTTTCCTTTCATTTCCTCACGTTTCGCTTAATTTATGATGACAATTAATTTCGTTGATTTCAGGATGACTCGGACGACAGTATGTCAGTTGGGTCGAACGACTCAGAAGACTTCGAATCGCACGAAGGAGAGGTTATCGTCCTCGATTTCGATGCGACCGCCCATATGAAGAAGGTAGGCAGCACATCGGGTCCTCTGCACTGCATGCTCGCTCACTCCTTTGTTGCTTTGCTTACGTGCACTTACTGATGTGTTCGTGTAGCTAGCCACTCGCATACCAACGGGATGATGCAGCTACGTAAAAGTAACCAAGAACAGAGTTAAAAAGGTACCCCAGAATTGATGGTCAAAATAACTCATACCATGCGTTTTTCTGGTGAAAAATTACATACCTTGTTGCTTTCAACGAAAAAATGGCCAAAATAAGTCATACCTCGATGTTTTTGACTCGATTTTTCATCTAACCTTGTCATTTTTTGATACCCCCTTTCTACCCTTTTTAACTCTGACCAAGAACAATTGCAAGAAGGTCGGCGACTGCTTTCATTGGCTGTTCACTGCTTCTTTTATGCTTGCACAACTCGTTCATCATCTATGACGACCGTCCTTAAAGTTTACTAACTTTGCGAACCTTTCAAGCAGTTCACTGCACGTTTACTCGCCCTGGATGTTGAAAGAGTGCAATACCACAACATTGCTAAATTGACTAAATATACCCTTTTCTCCTTCAGATGATCGCTCAGTTCTACGTCGAACAGCGTAATATCATCTCCGAGTTCGCCGATACAGAGATTTTCGTGATTTCCCTCGATTCGCTCATTATTGAGTGCATCGAGCACAAGTACCACGACTGGACACTCGCCGGACAGTCGCTCGTTCTCACTGCCCAGGTACGGTAGCACTAACGAGTATCGAGAACTGATATTTGCATTGCAGATCGACCGGTTCCTGAACCAGTTCACACTCATGGGAGGTCGATTCAAGCTGGTCGTATTCACTGATCTATGGTTCGACGACTACCGTATTCCCAACATCCAATCAATATTCTTCTCAGGACCCACTTCTCTCGTGACACGACTCTGTCGTTCGTGCGATGCACTGCCATCTCTCACATCCAGAGTGGTCCCTATGGCAACGACCTCGAGTTCTTCCATTCTCCTCTCGATCAACGATGGACTGCCTTCCTCAAGCAGATCACACCCTCGTTCCTGGTGATTATCGATTGATTGACACTTGTCTTGCTCATGGGCCGAGTTCTTCCCCAGCGTTGTTGTTATTGACCAAGTGATGGAAGAGTCTGTGCCTTTGACATGAGAAAGACAAGAGTTGTGGAATGCTGTTATGATTATCTCACAATCGACGCCTTCAGATGATCTCAACCGACAACATCTCGATCGACGTCTCTGGCAACGAGGACATCAACGTGTCGCCCCAGGTACGTCGTCGTCTCTCAATTTCGCATACTCTTTCGTTTTCTCTCTACGACGAGATAGTGTGCGAAAAGAGGGGAGTTTACTCCAAATGATTACCCTTGTTCAGCTGGAGACGATCGTGCTGCACGCACTGAGTCAGAAGGTGCCCATCGTGCCCCTGTATGAGATCAAGGTGAGCGATGGGAACGAGAATAGGAATCGACGCTGAAACCTCAATACTCCTGGTGTCTCTTCTGCAAGAACTCTCCATTCCTCCCGTTGTGAATAAAGAGCATTTTTCTTGTGTCATTATGGTCATCTTCCCTCGTCAGGTCAATTTCTCTGACGTCACTGCCTTCTTCGTCAATCCGAAGCTGATGGTGATGCACAATTGGGAGAGCTTCTGTGCCGCCCATTGGGATTGCTCGTGTGAGTGGGGGGAGAAGGGAAGACCCGATGAGCTGCACTCGATTCATTCGTCAATTGACTCTCTTATTTGCAGCAGAGACGCTCAGAATGGCGACGTCTCCCTCCTTCGATGCATCCTCCATCTCCTCTCCCGCTCAATTGTGGACTCGCATCATTGCAGAGGCCAAGACTGATAAGTAAGATTATTAATTGATAACCCTGCGGATCTAGGGTCCTACTCCACTTTACCCCTCTGATTGCAGCAATGGCGAGCCACCAAAGGAAAGGTCGGAACACTTCGATACGCTGTGCTGTGCAGTGCTCCTCTCTGCCATCGTGTGCAATAAGCGAGGACCCAAGAGGTACTGTAATCATGATTATCGATCGATATTGATTGGTCACTTCCGTTCAGGACGTACCTGCCCTCTCGCACGGACGGTAAGAGAGGACTGGACGTGATCAAAGACCGACGACTTCTGCTGAAGACTGCAGTCGGATTCCTCGAGAAGATTGACTACAAGGTGGATTCGAGTTTCAGATGAACTGATAATTAAAGGAGTTTGTTTGCAGACAGTGAAGTTCTCTCTGGCGGATCTGTGGGACGGAAGGATGATCATCTCCATCTTCGATGAGATCTGCGCCAATGAGGCTGTCATGCCATACAGGTAGGAAGACGATGAGGAATGGGGGAGAATTTAGGGGTTCGAATCTCTCATAGGATGTATAAAGTTCAGTTCATATCAACATCTGGAAACATTATTCTTCCTGTAACTAAAATCACTCTTCTTTATTTGCAGAGTGCAAGAAGACTTCGCCAAACTGCACGCGGAGGCCAAACTCACGAAGAGTATCGCAGTCGATACCAATGAGAGGTGAGAAAGAAGGAGGAGTACTGTAGTCACAAATCGATCCCCGTCTGCAGACTCTTCGAAGTGCACGAGGAGAATGAGAAGCCTCTGACTAAGCTGCCCGTCCTCTATGAGATGGAATCTGACTTCCTCTCCAAACTCATCCCGGAGTTGAAGGAATTCGACAGTGAGAATAAGATCAAGGACGGAAGGAAGCAGGGTGAGTACTGGAGGATTACAATGGTTCTGAGTTTCATCGTGTTCATAATCGACCTTGCAGACTATGCCGATTGGTTCAAGGAGAATCTCGCGTGGAAGTTCAGAGAGGTCGAGGAAGAATTCACGAAACCACCCGAGAAGCTGGAGAATCTGTGGCAGATTAAGAAGGCGAATAAGATGAAGCAGTACTTGAGTAGATGGTGAGTAGACGATCTATCACGAGAGGTTTATCAGTGGATGAAACACAACCCTGCCAGGTACGAGATGTTCTCCAATTCACTGGAAGGTCGTGGCTCGAATCTGCTCGTCGATTTCTCTCGCACTCCGAAGGGATATATGGTGGCTGAAACAGAGAAGAAGGACGACAAGAAGGGAGGAAAGGGAGGATGGAGTGGACAGAAGGTTAGAGACTTATTTCGGCGGAATTGTGGAGTGAAACTAGAACTCCCCACCTTCTTTCAAGTTCTAGCTGTCCATAAATGTGGAGTAGTGCTCGACTTGTCTAATGTTTCGATGCAGCAGGGCGGCGGAGGTGGAGGAAAGGCCGGTGCGAAACCGAGTAAGAAGGACGCCATTATGGAAGCGAATAAGAATGCGAAGACTGCCAAGATTGCCGATGGAGAGAAGGCCAAGATCAAGTTTGGATTGCAGCAGGGAAAGAATGTGAGTGACCGAGTGCGAGAGGGATGAGTATGGATGTTGTTCAGGCGGTTTCGTACCTGGAAGGTCTCATGTCTGGACTGGATCTGGGAGAGTCGAAGGCCCTCTGCGAGTTCGAGATGACAGTGAGGATAGGGAAGACTCTGCTCGATGAGATGACTGGCAAGGAGAGAGTGTGAGTGGAGAGAACTGTTTGAAAATTAATGAAATGTATCCTGCATCCCTTGAATGTAATGAGTGTCTCTCTCCATCAGATCGGAACGTCGTGTGGAGGCCGTGAAACTGGTCGGACTCATCAAGAACTGTCTCACCAAGCATTGGCAGCATCTCGACGAGAAGCAGAGGGCACAGGTGAGGGATGAGGAAATGTGTTATTATATTTTTAGGCAATCCCATCGTCAAATCAGTTCTTGTGCATTTCAAGTATTCATGTGCTATCCGTGAATCGTGAATATTGCAGGTGGTCGATCTCTGGGTGCAACTCGGATTCGAGGCCCCCACTGGATCGAAGCCTTCCTCCGATGCCAAGAACAAGAAGCTCGATCTGGACATCAATATGGTGAGATAATCACAAGATTGAAGGGATGGATAATTGATGCTTCATGCGGTCTTCATGAATCTAAGCGCAATAGGGGAGATAGTATCATGTGGGATTTCGCTGCAAAAATATAATTATTGCTGGTTGATTTCTATTGTTATATGATTGGTGTTTCGCATTGCCTCCATTAAAATTTCAGGCTGTAATAATAATTGAAGGTACATTTAATGCAACTCCGCCATGTTCATTGCTGTTTTTCATTATTTCCATATTGCTAGACTTGCACTAGTTTACAATGTCTGTTTCCATTTGCCATTCTTTAAAAAAAACGAGTGATCTCCTCCTCAGGTGTACTACCAAATGGAACACGCGGGTGAGCTGATCGACATTCAATCGGATGCGCAGAAGGACGATCGTGTCACTGGATTCGCCCCTGATGCATGGCAGAGGAGAATGCTCGATGCTGTCGATCTGGGTACGGTAGAGTACGGTAGATGAGAACACTGTAATGCAAACTGAAATCAAGCGACCTTGAACGCTTCGTGATATTTTTTTTGGCTTCGCACTCAAGGACTCACTGACTTGAAAGGAATCCACATTCTTTTGGCAATACATGAAACGCAAAAAAGGACAGTAAATGTAATGTTGTATTCTAAAATCTTCTCTCAGGTAATTCTGCCCTGATCATCGCTCCCACCTCCGCGGGTAAGACCTTCGTCTCGTACTACACCATCGAGAAGGTCCTTCGATCGTCCGACGAAGATGTCGTCGTCTACGTCTCACCATCGAAGGCACTCACCAATCAGGTATGTGGGGAGGGGAGAGAGGGAGAAGGCGAATTGCGAATTTTATTGGGTTTTTCTCATCTCTAACTGTTACCAGTGATACAGATGATTATTTTTAATTGTGTACACAGTGAAACTTGAACATGCCTATCACGGAAATATTTGCTTGCAGGTGTGCGGTTCGATCTACGCTCGCTTCCGCAACAAGACGTTGCTTCGTGGCAAGAGTCTCTTCGGATCACTCACCAATGACTTCGACAACAATGCACTCTCCTGCCAGGTGAGAGAGAGAGCGAGAGGCTATGAAGGACGTTATCGTAATCATTGATGGAGATTGTCTTTTCAGCGCTGATTCTTTTGATTACCATCTCGTCACTGAATACCATTGCAGGTGCTCGTCACTGTCCCCGACGCCCTCGAGAATCTTCTCCTCTCGACGAATCCGATCGTGCAACAATTCGCTGCCCGCATCAAATACGTCATCTTCGACGAGGTTCACTCTATCGGGTGAGTGGCTCTTTCTCTTGATTGCTCCTTGAACTCGTATAATCTCAACTCTCCCCTTGCAGTGCTTCCCCCGAGGCCCCAACATGGGAGCATCTTCTCCTCTTCATCCGTTGTCCCTTCATTGCCCTCTCCGCCACCATTGGAAATGCAGGAAAACTGCACGAATGGTTGGATAAGGGAGAGCAACTGAAGAGTGGAGGAAAGAGAAAGGTGAGGAGGGGAGTCAAGGAGTTGTTATAGTGGGGGATGTGAAGCACGAACAGTTTTTGGTTCAACAAAATTTTAGTCAAAGATGATTCACCTGATAAAATATATCCAGGTGACTGTTGGGTTCAAGTGGATATGATAATCAAGACGGGGAGCCAGAGTTTGATTATTTCTTCTTTCAAAAACTTGATAAAACAAAAATGGGGTGAAGTGGGGTTTCAGGAAGGATTCAAATTGGAATCGTGTCCTATTTTGAATGATCCAGTGAAGTCAATTAAATATGAAAAGCGTACACTCCTCACATTTCAGGTGGATCTGATCACGTACGGCGAGCGATACTCGGAGCTGGAGATGGCCATTCAGAAGATTGCGATGCCATCGATTACCGAGGATGGAGAGGAAGAGGGAGAGAAGAAGGTTGTCAAGAAGGTGAGAGGATTGTAGAGCGGATTGTACTGTCAGTTTCCAAGTGATTGAATAGCGCATTCTCACAGTTACTTGCGGATTTGTTGTTGCCCGAATCTGACTGGTTATATCTTCAGGTGGAAGGCGATTGCATCCAACAGTTTATGCCATACGGAGTGTTCACTCCAGAGAAGATGAGGATGTTCGGCATTCCCGAGGATCAGCAGCTGACTTCCAGACAGGTACGAGTGATTAGGAAAAAATCACGGGGAAACTTGTACTTTTTTATAAGAATAATGTCCGGAAATGTAATTAGTCCCCAGCCGAGTAACAGTTTTAGTAATTGAATGAAACGTGAATGTTGCAGGTGCTCCAACTCTACCGTATGATGAGCGAGGTCGACGAGACGATCAAGTGCGGGTTTATCGATTGATTGAGACGAGGATTACTGTATTCTGAGATTATCGATCGCTCATTCTTTCCGTTCAGGACGAATCTGGAGCCGTGCAAGTACTTCAAGTACACTGCCGGTGCTCCCGTCTGGCTGAATCGAGCCGGTCTGAGAGCACTCGAGAGTGAGCTCAAGAAGAAGTGAGTACTGTAGGAGGGGAGGGGTATTGGTCGAGGACGGATTACGGTATCTAATCTCTTGGATTGCAGACTGCTCGAGTGGCTGAATCAGGACGAGTCGAAGATCACGAACGTCCTCCAGAAGTTGGGAGAACCAGTGAAGGAACAGTTGGAGCATCGAGCTGTCCCATTCAATAGGGTCAGTCGAGAGGAGGGATGAATTGATGGAGAATTGAGTTCAACGACATCATTTTGTAACACGAGGTTTCTGGGGTTGTAGAAGCAATGAAGCTAAAATATTATACTCTTTTGGTTTTTTTCCTTTCGACCCCTTTTTTCCTTTATTGCTACGTGGTGTCAGTGGCAGATATTGAAGTAACAGCGGTACTGGAATCGTGCGGGCTCAAAAATGAAGTGAAGAAAAAACATTTTGCTTTGCAGGTGGAGGTGGCGATGAACAACATAATCCCCCTCGTGGATGAACTGAAGGAGAAGAATATGCTGCCCGGAATCTGTTTCAACGACGATCGAACTGTGTGCGAGGATTTGGCCATGAAGTGAGTCGAAAGGAAGGGGGGGGGGAGTGTGATATCTGTCGTCTTCAATAACATTGCCTATTTTGAGTATTGAACATAATTTCTTGCAGACTGTGCGAGGAATTGGAGGCTCGTCAGAAGGAGTGGGAGGAGTCGGCAGAATACAAGGCGAAGTTCCTGATAAAAGATGAAGAGAAGATGGCCAAAATGGCGAAGAGAAAGAGAGATGCGAAGGAGAAGAAGACGAAGAGCAAGGGAGACAAGGGAGGAGAGAAGGGAGAGGTTAGTATCTAGTAGTATTAATAAATAGTAATTGAATAATTACAGGACGGTCCTCCTGCTCAAGATGACGATGGAGGAGCCGACGAGACGGATCCCCTCCTGCTGCACAAGGCAAAGATGAAGGTCGCACTCGCGAAGTGAGGAGGGGGAATCTTGGTTTGAAAGGGGTTTAAAATGGCTTGGTTGCATTGTTCCATTCCTTTGGCACCCGCGACTGTTCCGTTTCTAGAAGCGCCCAATTTGCGTGCTGCCCGGGGTGACTAATTGGTCCTTGAATGACGGTCAAAAAACAATAAACGAATGGTTTGTGTGTTTGGTGCTGGACTCACTCACCAGGGACTTTCTTGTTTGCT
>LS566840.1:97077-148527 GCA_900490775.1 Pristionchus maxplancki
GGTTGGAAGATGTTATTGCATTTGAAATGATTTTTGTTTGGTTTTCGAAGTTTCGATCAAGAGAGAACTGTGTTTCGATAATGAATGAAAAACATATGAGTCTGTTAGAAATGATTGCTCTTCTGTGTATTGCTCCAATAAATACCCTCTCTCCTCCAGGATGCTCCTCCGTCTGTTCGAACGAGGAATCGGATTCCATCACGCTGGTCTGAATACTCAGGAGAGAGGAGCTGTCGAGATCCTCTTCCGATCCGGCCATCTCGCACTCATCTTCTCCACGAGTACACTCGCACTCGGGTATGGTAGAACTTGTGGTTGACATGTTTTTTTTCTCCTGAAGAGAGGTCAATGCCGAATTACTTAGTTGGAACTTCGTATGCTATATAATGCTTACATTTAGGTAACTTCGAATCGCCTGGAATTCAAATAGTTGAATAGATCCGTTTTTCAGTATGAACATGCCGTGTAAGTCGGTCATCTTCGGAGTGGACACTCCCAATCTCAATCCTCTTCTCTTCCGACAGATGAGTGGAAGAGCCGGTCGAAGAGGTTTCGATCGATCCGGAACCGTCATCTTCATGGGCATTCCCACAGGGTGAGCAAGATTATAGGAGGTGACTATTGGGACGGTTAAATGATATAGAAGGTTTGCGGAACAGCAGTTTGTCTAGTTCCGCAGTATTTATTATTTTTCTAAAAGATGGTACGGCGACTTATTGTGGATTTGGAATCTTGTACATTATGAGAGATCTGTGTGACCACGATTCACTCGGTACCGAATCTTTCTAAAAGCGTCTCATTTCAGAAAGATCCGTCGTCTTCTGACTGCGTCTCTCTCGAATCTGCAAGGCAATCCTCCCTTCACCACTTCGTATCTCCTTCGTCTCCTCGCGTACGTCCATCACGATGTCATCGTCGCCGACGAGAAGGGAAATCCCATCAACAGCATCGCCTCCAGGGCTGAGGTCAGGGGCATTATCTAATTTAGTGTTCATGGTGCTATTGGGCTTCAATATAACATCACTTGCTTATGCTTCCAGGAATGGCAATGGATCGGACGTCTTGATAATTTAATTGACTCGATTTCAGAGTGCGCTGACCCTGCTGACCCAGTCGTTCTCTCTCTTCACTCGAGTGCAAGCCACTGACGGCAGTCTGCAGAAGCAACTCCGTCTGTTCGTCGCCTTCTCCGTCCAACTGCTCAGACATCTCCAGCTGATCGATAAGAAGGTACGGTAGGATAGAATGGGATACGGTAGTCGGAGAAACATCTAGACAATCATGTTTGTTTGTGGTGCATCAGTGTTTCCTTGGGTATTCAACTGAAGATTTTTTCCAAAAATTTGATGTGACATAATTGGCTTCGTAAAATAAGCAGAAATGATCAGGGTCGTGCGAAGGGAATGTGGCAGCTGGCAGTGAATGTGAAGGAGGCGCCGGGCAATCTCCTCCTCGTCCATCTACTCCACAATGGAGTATTCCATTCCTATTGCAAGAAGTACTCGGGAGAGGAATTGAAGAGGTGAGCAAGGGAAGGGAAGGGGGGTTAATGTTGCGAGAGATGATCACTTGAGGCGGTAGTCGATGCAGTTTGATTATTACTCGGAAAATAGAGAAATTAAAAACCATTATTTCCCGATGTATTCGTGCACCCAAATTTCATCACTTGAACATTATTTCGGGAAATTCCGATCGAGCCCTTTCAATCATCTCAACAACAAATTTAATGCTTCCGTAATTCAGGAAGATGTTGATCCTTCTCGCGAATCTGTTCAATCGAGTTCGTCTTCCTCCTTCCTTCCGACCCGACGACAAGGGCAGTTATCCATCGGGAACCAATGCTGCCGTCTTCCTCGAGGCAGTGCCCAAGGACGTCAGGTGAGAGGGAGAGAGATAGCGAGGGCAGGGAGGGGGCAGCAAGTAGTTCGGTGCTCCAAGGGTTGAGTTAAGGACTGGATGTGTGTGACTGATGTTGTTTGGTCAGCGTTCCATATTACACGATAATTATTATAACTGGCGCCAATATTGTGTATTCGCTATCACAATACACTCGATATCCTATATTCACTTCGTCTTTCCAGGAAGCACATCGACGAGTACAACGAGACGGTGCTGTCCCTCTTCCGTCAGTTCACGAAGGGAGCCGCACCTGCTGGACGATTGGTGGTATGTGGGGGAAGGAGGAGGATGTATTGAGATGGAATGGTTGTAATTGTCAAACTGATGTTCTCTTGTTCAGGACGATCGATTCGCGGTCTCTGGTGCAAAGGAGGAGTCGGTTTCCCTCTTCCCCCAGTATCTCGTCTCGCCCCTCTATGAGGGACACTCCTCGGTATGTTTCTACACTCATTAATAATATTAAATCTCAAAATAAATCAAATTGAGGCTGTTTGTGAATAGTTTTGATTCCCGAACTCGTGGTTGGGAATTGAGAGTTTCACAGATGAACTATAGCGTGTTGCTAGAAACGTTTTTGATTCTTGGATCACTTCGAGCGTAAAATTTAAATCTTAAACTTCAGGACATTTCGTTCCTGCCGACCCTCAATCTGGACGAGGTCGACCATAGAGGAAGGAAGGTGAGTACGATAGGATGAGAGAATTTCCTAGCTCTGATCCCAGCTAATTTGGTGTCGCATTGAATCATCATTATGTTGAGTGTGAACTCATTGTAATTGATGGTCCTTTCGCACTATAAAAAAAGTCATTTCACATAATTTTAACGAGTATCTAAAAATGTAATATTGTTTGAGGTGCACTACAATGCGTTTGCGTACGACTTCTGGGTGCACGAATCTCGATCGATGATCTGGACGGTCAATCGAATCCCTTCCGGAAGCATGTGGGTGCTCATCTCCGACTTCACCGTGAGTTTTTCTTTTTCTGTAGTACAGTTTCTATCTATTGAGTATTCCAAGATCGTAGATGGTATAATGAAGATGTGAAACATGTGTTAACCAAGTCCTTCCCAAATTGAGTATCTATATCTCCTTTGCAGAACATGCTGTCCCACTTCTCGGAGGCTCTGCAAGCCGTCGCTCGTCCTCAAGATCCCGTGGCTGAGTTGATGAAGCAATTGGCTCACGAGTACGATGCCAAGTTCAGAAGAGCATTCGGAATGAGATTGAATCTCTAAGAAGATGGTAGGATAGTCTCTCACGTTGTTGCTTGTTTTCACCCCATGAAGATTATGCATATTCACTTTGAGCACCCCCCCCCCCCCAATCCGAGTTCAAGTAGTGTTGACTTTTATATTGCTTATTATACTTTGCTAATATTATTTGTTGTGTTGTTTATTATTTCGAGATTTATTTCGGTAAGATCTAATTGTAAGAGTAATTTAATCCGTTGACTGCTCGCTTCTCAAGCTTTCTCTGGTCTCTTAGTCCTTTATCTCGGTTCTTTCCTTTCTTCGGTAGCCCTATCCTTGGATTATGTATCCGGTTTTCCATTTCCTCCAGTTGTCTCTTGCACCGGTAATTGACGTACTATGATGATAAAATGGTGTTGTGCAAATGATTTCTGAAAGAGAGATATTGCATCATCACTAGGAAAGATCACAGAATAGAGAAGCTAACAATAAGAATAAGCAATTTTGACAACACGAAGTGAGCACAGAATGAGAAGAGATTGCATCAGCAACCAAGGGAGAACCAAAGGGATCAACAATCACAGAAGGCAGAAAGATAGAAGGAAGAACGTAGAAACTAGAATACATGGGATCATAAGTCATGGGCACTCGGGACTGGTCAGACTAGTGGCACACGGGTCTTGTCAGTCTAGGAAGGAGAGTCCATCTATCCCTCATTCTCTCTCTAGTCAGAGATAGCTCTCTAGCTAGGCACAATCGACTACAAAACACACTAAAGGACGCACAAGTGTAGTCTGTGGTCCGTTTTCCTCCCCCTATCTCGCGTACATAAATACCCCGTCTCTCGTTGAACGCCATCCCACAACATTTCGCTCCTATCGATCCTATCGCTCAGTACAGTTCGTCATTTTCTACCGTTGAATCGTCTCTTCGGAACTCAAATCAACCTTCAGAAAGCAATGGTCAAGGTCATCGGCAACGACACTCCCGCGCTCAAGAAAGGTAGGTCAAGGACGGATTATCGATTAGTAATCAATACCGTACCACCTAATAATCGATTGCAGGCGACCCCGAGCCGCCCCTCGCCCCGGGACGCGCCCGCATCTACAGTATGCGATTCTGCCCGTGGGCCGAGAGAGCGGTGCTGTATGCAGCGGCCAAGGGAATCGAGTGAGTTGGGGTCGTTGACTTACTTTGGATTTCATTGACATTATTGATCTTTGATCTCTTGCAGAGTGGAGATTGTGAACATCAATCTCGCCGAGAAGCCCGAATGGTATTTCAACAAGCACCCGCAGGGGAAGGTGCCCACTTTCGAGAAGGATGGAAAGGTGAGAGAGTTGGTCTTCTACACCTTTTTCCTGGATCAAGATTAAGATTCTGATCTTTGATCTTTACAGATCGTTATCGAATCGGGCATCATTCCGGAGTATCTCGATGGCATTTACCCCGAATCGGCCATTCTCCCCACTGATCCCTATCTCAGAGCGAGACAGAGGATTCTGCTGGAGCAAGCTGCGCCTGTGAGTATTCAATTGATTCATAGGAACTGAAATCTGACAAATGAGTAGAGTGCACTCAGAGAAGCCAACAGTAAACAGGGGAGTATTTTGTGAGAGGTACGACTTTCTGCAGTGAAAAAATAGAGAGAAATGGGAAAAGAGATTGGTGTAGTTTTGTGCAAATCTGTGATGTGAGCAAACACCAGTGATCAGAAACGAGAAGAGTGACACATGACTGAAGATTAGAAACATCACTCATTATTATTTTTAAAAAAATCAAGAATTGCAGATCACGACGTCCTTCTACGGTCTCTTCGCTGTCCTTCGTGAGAATCTCGAGGGAGAAGCGAGAGATGCGAAGATTAAACCCGTAGAAGATGCGATTGATGGAATCGAGAAACTGCTGAAGGAGGAATACTTCGGCGGTTCCTCTCCAGGATTCGCCGATTGGCTTCTCTTCCCCTTCTTCGAACGTATCTCCCTCCTCTCCTCTTCCCTCTCCCTTCCCTCTCCCTTCCCCTCCCCTCGCTGGCCTCTTCTCTCCTCCTGGTGGGGTCGCGTCTCCTCTCTCCCTGCAGCAGCTGCAGCCGTGCAGCCGAAAGAAGTCCATCTCGCATTCGTCAAGTCATTCATTGGAGGCAAGGCCGATTATGATGTGGGACTATAAGAATAATACACAGACAATTACGAATCACACTCATGGACAATTCACTGTAAATAAATCTGTTCCCATTCGTTCTCATTTGCTGCAGTGTAAGACAACCAGAGCAATGGATTAATCGAATCACAAAGTAGACGAATACAAATGCAAATGTAATCTACAATCGTCGATCCCTCGTCCTCTTCGTTCCCTCATTCTACTCTCTTCTCCTCCTCTCTCTCGGTCGCCATGGCTCGTCTCATCGATTTCACCCTTCAATGCAAGATCCTAGAAGAAAGGTTTGATGACGTCACGAGAGATCAAAGATCAATCTCTTCTCCAGTGACAAACCCTTCTCTTCCGAGACTGCGAAGCTCCTTTCCGATGAGCTCAAGTGAGTATCTCATCAGTCCTCGATCGACTACCGTACTCTTCCCTGTTCCAGTCAGGCCCTACTCGATCTCAATCATCGTGGATCTTCCTCCTCTGCTCCTCGTCCTCGCTCAACATCCTCTTCCTCTAGAAGAATAACGGAGAGTTTCGAGTACGGTATCTCTCCTCGGCTACCGTAACCCGTCCTCATTCAGGCCACTCGCTACCTCTACGTCCACTCGAGTCTCGAGCATCATGGATATCGCGTCAGTTGACCTACTACCGTACCCCTACCGTACTCCATTTCAGCGTCGATACGGTCATTTGTCGTGTCATGTTCGTCTACAGCTCGAATGGAGTGAGTCCACCGTAGCCTACCGTGATCCTACCGTATCCCTATCAGGTTCACTACACCAAGTGCAGTCTGGAGACTCCCCAGAACTGTCCTCTCCAGGAGATGCTTCGATCCATCTCGGCCAAGGCTCGTCGTCCCGCTCAGTTAGTGATTCCCTACAGTAACCTACCGTAGCATCTTACTGTAATCGAAAAATCGATCACAGGCTGTGCCGCGTCTTCTCGTGCAACAAGCGATGGGGCAACCTCAAGGAGGTCCGATCGATAATCGATATTCCTGGCTACAGTATTCATTCAGGTGGATCTGCACGAGACCGGAAAGGCGCCGCTCATGGATATTCCCTCCTCCAATCCCAATCGATTGAACTTCATCGTCGACTATGTCAATGTGAGCGATTAAACAAGAGATCGAAGATCAAAGATCAAAGATCACTCTTTCAGACGCTAACTGAGGATGGTCGTCCGGCTCCCTTCGATCTGAATGAAGTGAAGAACACCACTGAATAAATGAGATGTCGCTCGATTGATTGTGGATAAAGACTTCAGAGATGGAGTTGCAGCGAGTATTGATATGTGTCCACCATGATTAATTTGCACATCGTTCAAAACAACAAAGAATGAAAAGTTTCTGGAATTGTGTTTAGCCAATCATCAGCTCAATCAATCTTCTGGCCTCTGACACACTTCCATCGTGCATTCGTACCCTCTGGCTTCCCTCTGGCTACGATGAACTTCGTGATCCCATTTATTACTATTCCGACCTCCGTCTAGACAGTCGTCTAGACGTCTGTGCTTCCGATCCTCCTCGATGGAGTATATAAGGTCCTGCTATCATTCATTCATTCAGTCAGTCTTACACAAGTCAGTCTACCATGCCCGTCACTACCCGCAGCAAGTCTTCTCTTCTGGCCAAGACTTCTTCGAATGTCAACCCATCGGAGTCTCTCAGCCCTCCCAGTCCATCGACTGAAGACCATGAAGATCGCATTGAAGAGTGAGTTCTTACAGTATTCTGTGAATGTAATCCCTTCCACCCTAATCTAAGAATCTTGTTTCAGTCTCAACGTACCTTGCACACCTTCGAATGTCCGAGACGTGTACGATATCATCTTCGAGGCGACATTCACTCAACAGGTTAGCATAATACTCGTATTTCTGTATTTCTTTTTTATCAGGCACAGTCAGTAATCTAATGAATGCTTATAACAGGTGGCCCGTAGATGGGAGCAACTAGAAATGATGAGAACGAATACGAAGATTGAGTGGGATGCAAAGGTTGGTCGAATATTTCAAACTATCCTTCCTGTACAATATGAATAGAAGTCTTCTCGTTTCAAGTTAGAGATTACAAACATAATGAAAAATCAATCTAGCATTTTCCAGCATCGCTTCTTCACGATTCGTAGAGGCCACAATTCGTTTGCTTTGGTGGCTCCATTTGCAAACAAGAAACAGTTCAAGAAGCCAGTCCATATGGAACTGAGCTTCCCCCCTACTGAAGAGCAGGTTCGAATTGAAGATTGCCTTTTTTTATATTTCACACATTAAATCTGAACAAACGAGAGAATACAAGACTATAGGTTCATGTTGGAAACTTTATAATTAATGAATTATTGCAGCTGAGCTATATCGAACGGGCCTTCGATAACCCGAAGTTGGCAAACGACCTTAAGGATGAGGAGATTTTCGAATGTAAGTTATTAAAGATGCTTAATCGATAAGCATTGCATACAGTACTTCTTCTTGACTAGATACAGTAATCTACAGTAGTCTTTCCAGATATCCTCTCGAATTTCGAATACAAAGGAGACGATGATTCTCGCTCAGCACTTGAGCAGCTTGCATATTTGGGCGCTCACGTCCCTGGATACAAGAGGGGAAAGAAGAATATGGATATGAAGAAGACCGTAAGTATGGTCAAAGTTCGAATGATCAATAAGAGCATTCTGAAGAATTGAACCCATGAATCTAACTTCGACCTTCCAGCTCAATATCGTTCGTAAGCTCCGACCCGCTCCTTCGCCCGTTTCACCCGAGTCCGTCTTCGAATATTCTTCGACCACTCCCGAAATTGTTCAAGATTTCCGGAGAAGGAGCGAAAAGAAGGAAGCTGCTGCTCAGGTGAGGAAGGAATATCAATTTAACGATAACAGGCTAAAGAAAAACATTTATGTCGTGCTATGAAAAACAGAAACTGAAGGTAGGTTGATAACTGATAGTGATTTCAGATGGACGGAGCCACTCTTTGGGCAGCCCCTGAGAGAAGAGGATTGAGAGTGATCGGATTGAGAAAGATGGAAGAAGAAGAGGAGACGGGTACTAATAAGAGAAGAACCGTTAAGAGAAGAAAATTGGAGTTCGAATAAGTCTCTCTCATGTATTAATTCCTGTATCATCTGTATTCTATCCTTTTAATCCATTTATTTTACGATTATTGCATTATTCTTAATAATTTTGTTGAATGTACTATAGTTTATGTCCGATAAAAATTAAACCTAACGACTCTGCTGAACCCGAACTGAATGATGAACGAAAAATGTTTGAGAATCACTAAATTGAAGAATCTTTGCGTTCTGAAAAAAGGGAATTCCAGATTCCTTCTCATCGATAGTCCATCTTCTCTTCTGTTGCAATTCCATTGCATAACTGCCTTCTCACAAGAGGGGACGAAGTGTCTATTGCAGCCGGAGAGGGAGGAAGAATAAGAGATTTCTTCTGTCCCCTTTCCATCCCTTCCTTCCCCTCTCCAATTGTCTCCCTTCATTCAACAAGTAACGCCACATGCACTTTCACAGGTAAATTGTTTCGACGCTTTGCTTATTTCGGAGTCGATGTGTAGTGTTCAGTCTGATTCTCGACTTACACTTCTAATGCAATCGTGGCCGCGTTTGTTTCGGTATCAAAGTGATCGTCTGTGTTGTTCGGATAGCGTAAAATCTCTTCACATCATGCATTATCAACTGTTAACGGTGCAATTCATCTAGAATTTAATTGACCGTTGTTCTTCATTGTGTAGTGTCCAACGAACATCAGAACGGGATGACATGAGGAATGATCTCACCTTGTGAGGGGGTTGGGGAGGACTTCCGAGATGGATGGGATTACAAGTGAGGGAGAGTAGAGGAGGGGATAGACTAGTGTCGACCATGTTCAGGAGATTAGGACTACGTGACCCTTTTGACCTCGAAACACGGAAGAGGTTTGAAGTTTGGAAACAATATATTGTGGCTGCTGAACCGTTTGCGTAGTTCCTCTATTTGTAACTCTAGTTCAATGTGATCCACAAGGTGACTATTCACGATTCTGTTGTCACTTCGCACTTCCTTTCTCCCAGTTGACATTCTTCGTATTACTGTTTCTCCCACGACCAACTTCTACACTTGGGCATGTGTTAGGGGCGAAACTACTCCTGCAATATTCAAGCGCAAAAATAACTGATTCGGGGTGCGATCATGTTTCATTCGAAGGAGATATCAGGAATCAGGCCAAGGAAACACCTTCGTATTAAAGTTTCCTGGAATGAAATTGAAAGGTGTATCACGTCACTGATCTAAATTCGCCCTCTTTCCATCAAATTGGTCGCTGCAATTACTCATTCGTAGTTGGCTTCTTCTTCCAATCTCCAAGGGTACTTTCAGCAGGGAGAAACAGAAGGGACCCTTCGAGTCGTCTTTTGTTTGAGAAGGGAAAGGTTGTTCCCAAGTGAAGGCAGACGGGAGTCTTTCCCCCTTGTCGAAGAGAAGAGACATCATCTCACCATCCTCATACATTTTGTATCGAGAGAGGACTCCTCTCCCTCCCTCCCTCCGTCCCCCTCCTCCAGAATAGTTCCCCTCCACCACCGCTCCATGCCATACCGTTACCCATGAGGTGATGTCTTTGATTCTTTCGCCAACTGAGGTTTCAAACCAGAGAAATAGGGAGGATGGACCCCTAATTGTATAGTAGGAGGTGTCTCTTTCTGGGGGGAAGAAGAAGAGGTATCCAGGGTGCCGATTTCCCATTTCCATTTCACCGCGACCATTTATTTATGGTGGCGGAGGCTTTAAATTCGAAAGGAGGCGACGATCGAATAGATTGGATCCTTCCCTTCTTCTTCTTCTTCTTCTCAGCTTATCGCGTAGCCTCGGGCAACCCCTGTGAAAGGCTGGCGAGTACCCAAACAAATAGGGAGGGGTCTCTTCTAATTATTCACTTCACCTCTCTCGCTATCGCATGTCGTTTCACGTAAATGCTTTCGGGCCCACGACGGTGCTGCGGCAGTAAGTTGAGAAGGGGAATGATGTAGACACTCTCCTGAATCTGGAAATACCGCTCAGATTGGTTCGGCGGCAAATTTTATGCAATTTCACGTCTAAAATCTCCGATAATTCACGTAAAAATGCTCATTTCAGTCATCAAGCAGCTCGACTCGGCGCCCAACCCAATCGTCGAGGTTATCAATCTTACTCCACACTTACTATCTTTTCTGCTAAATTTAGCAGAAAATTTTCAATTTTTCTTCGAAACGCTTCACTGATAGAGGAACAAACTATTGCTACTGAAGTTTGAGGAATGAGTAACGCGGAAGATAATTAGGACCTTGGGGAAGGCATGTGCTGGAAGTGCGTAGCTTCTGTGCATGACTTACACTAGATTTAAATTGTAATTAAGAAATTACATTTTAAAATATATTAATTAAAATTAAATAACTAATATTTGCAGTGGATCGTCAGCCTTCTCCTCGGGATGATCAGTTCTCTCGCTGTTCGTGACCTCTTCTCTCTCTCCCTCCCCTCCCCCTCTCCCCCTCTCTCCCTCTCCTCCTCCTTTTGCAAGTCGTGATGAATAGAAAACGAGACCATCAAGAGAGGGGCGAAGACAACGTATCGATAGACGAAGACTTCTCATTCTTCGCCCCTCATTCTCCCGTTTTGTCGACGACACTAAGAAACCGCCTTTCCTCGTGTTTTCCGTCTCTCTTTCGACCCAATGGGTGGCCCCACTGTTTCGAAAAGTAGCTAGCGTCTACCTACCTACAGTCATTACCTAGATCTTTTGCCATTCTGGGAGGTCAAACCACAATATCTGAAGAATGCTCTCCACTCTTTTTGATCGGACTCTTGCGTATCTCACTCTTGTCAATCACTACGTTGCATCTCTCGCATCGCGTCATCGCAAGTACCAATTTTCGCAGTTTGTTAGAAGAGAGGGGAAGAGATTCAACCACTTTTGAATGTAGCCCGTGTTTCGTACCACTAAACTACTTTAGTTGTTGGCCCGGGGGTTCATCTTGATTATCTATCTGGAAATTACGGAAGTTGTGTGCGAAACGATAATGATAGGGGAATTATCTAGATACAAGATGGACCTGACTACTGTAGAAGATTCGACGTAGCTTCGTTCGAGCTTCCATTTTAGTTCGATATTTCTCTGCAGGGGATTCTCCTCGATTTCGATTGAGCGAAGAATTGGAAAGACGGAGGATAATGATCTCCCATGCGGCCACTCACAAGAGACACGATGGTGAGAATTCCTCTTCATTCCTCTTTGATCCTCCATCATTCTTCTTGCGTCTTTCTATCATTGTTCGGAAATCAACGAATTTTATGCACATTATCATCATTTTGATGACTCTCCTCTGTTTCCCGTAGGCTGATAGAATGAAACCAAAATATTCTTTGTATTTTGTGCGATCTCTCGCCGAGTGGCGGATTCCTCTTACAGCCATAGTTTCCATAGAGCCGCATACTCTCACTGCAGCTTTACTGAAATATTACCACTTAGCTGCATTTCACTATGTTTACGTGCTTTCAACTGAACTGATCTTGGTGCCGGTGTTTCGAAAAGAAAAGTCTCTTCGCTTCCGTAGGATCAACGATCATTGTGAACGGTCTTCCTCATCTCTTTTCCAAATCGCTATGGCCGTCGTTTTATTCCGAGAGATCGCTGAAAGATCGCTCGCATTTGCAGACTTTTGATGTATTTTTAGCGGCCACATCATTTACTGCGAAAGTCGATTCCCATCTAGCTACAAGATAGCCTGCAACTTTGTATCCGCTCTCTTCACTCTCTCTTTCTCTCACGTCTTCTAAAATCGTCGCAATCACTTCTCGACGAGATCTCATTGCAGAGAATGCGAATGGGTCTCTCCTCTCATTCGGGACTCCCCGTGAGATTCGATCGACCAGGTAGGAAGGAAGGAAAGGCTCCTCCCATCGACGAGTATCACTCCAATTCCCTCCTTTTACCTTCTTCTACCAACTACTACCTCCCTCCCCCCTACCCCCAGTCTCCTCCCTTCCCCTCATTTAATAATGGGCATCACCGTAAGAAGGACGGGTCCGGTACCGGGCGGGCTCTGGGCCAAGACCAAGAGGTACGGGTTCTGGGGTCGGGATCCGAATTGGCTACCACCCTCCAGAATGCCCCTTTCCCCCTCTAACACGATTAGCCTATGTGTATTCATATCACTATTTCTCTGCTTCTGTCTCTCTCTTTTCCTCCCTTCTTCATCTTAGAGGGAGGAGCTCTCCTCTACCCAATCCCCTCTCCCTTCCCACCTTCCCCTCACTTATCTCCCATCTCTCCCTATCAGTCTTCCTCCTCGTCGCTGGTCTCGACACGATGAATACCGTAGTCCTTCAGTCGTCGATAATGGCGACCCATCAGGGGATCAATCGACTCAATCGACATTCTCGCGCGCTTTCCCGACAGTTTTTCATCCCAAATTCGCATCGACTGGGGCATGTGATCAGAATCAGAAACAAGTTGAGGTATTTAGTCTCTCTCTTCCCCCCCCCTCCCCCTCCCTTCTCCTGTCTCGTTCCCTTATTCACACCTTGAGATAACGTAGCGTCTCTCCCAGTCTCTCCCCTTCTTCTTTTCCCTCCTTCAGATGGTTGCTAAGGAGAGCAGGAGATTCGGTTGGATTAGAAAGTGTGAAAGTACGACAAGAAAAGAGCAGATTAGGGGGTACCCATGGTCTGACTCTCTCTCTTTTCAATGCCCTCTCACCATCTCTGACCAGCTAGATTGCAGGATGAATGAAGAGAGGGAATGGGTAGGTCAAGGCTGGTAATTACAGGAAGAAGGCGATCGATAAGCATGACGAGGAGGAATCGGAGCATCTCACGGAACGACCGCCTACCGTACCTCCCATTCCGTTGAGGACCCTGCCCTCCTGTCTCGCTGCTACCAAAGTATGCAAAAGTCTTACAAAAACATACCAAGTAGTCTCTTTCGCTCGTAGCATTATTTATGGCGTGTGGATGGTTGATTCTCCCATCATTAAGCCTGATTTGGCGAAGCCTGCCAATAGTGGAACTGTCGTGGCTCCCTTGACTCACGGGCTATTCATTATTATTGATTTGAACATATTTCAACTTCGAAATTATCTAATTTCGCAGGGAATCACCGTTGAGAATGCGCGGAGTCACGAATTCCTTCGAGTGAATGTGGGCGGGCATCGATTCATGCTGAGGAAGGATACGATCACGTTGAGAGATCAGGGCGAGTCACTTATCCGCCGATTTCTTCTTCTAGATCAGTCCAAATACAACAAACGAGGCAAAGATTGTTCGAGTTTCTATCAATAAGATTCTACAGGTCGTCTCTCATGGATTCTCATGGCTGCGTCTCAGGAGGATCGACTCCAAATGTGCGATGCCTACTTCGAATCTACGTGTGAATACTACTTCGAACGACCACCCGCCCTCTTCCATATCGTGTACTCATTCTATCTCACTGGTAAGACCCAGCTTCATTCTCATTCTTTTATCGTTTGATGTTCATGTTGGTATGCTTCAGCAAGAACTCACACCATCATGCAACCAATACCACTGCAGGTCAGATCCATCAGCCATCTCATCTCTGTCCTACTGATATTCTGGATGAATTCGACTACTGGGGAATCGTGCCAGATGCCCATCTCGCTGCCTGTTGCTGCATCGAAAACCATGTGAGTTCGGGATATTTTTCTGTTGATTTATCATCCATCTCATTACCAAATGATCATAATCGCTAGCTGAAACAAAACACAAAAGTCAGCAGATCGTGGGTGAAATTTGATGAGACTGACGTGAAAAATAGGCGATGAGTAGTGGGAAGAAGGAAGAAGTGGAAGAGAAGACTCGAAGTTTACCTCGAAGAAGAAAATTTCCCCTCGTGGTGCGAAGAGCAAACAAGGGTTATTTTAGACTAGAAAAATAGGTTGACAACGACTTTCCCAGGGCGGCTCGGGTGTGTATTCGAAGTGATAAATTGTCATTTGAAAATCGCAGTCACATGTAGGCTACGAAAAAGGTGCCCCTTCTCATAGAGTGTGGGAGACTTATTCCACTTTGATCGTTGAACTAAGATGAAAGTCTGCTCCTTTCCGCACTCTTGATAATCACAAGTCGGAGTTTGCACGATTTCCCACTTCAAATGAAATAGCAAAGTGTCGGGAATGATCAGATGAGAAAGAGGTGAGAGAGTAATACGGATAAATTAGCTTTTGAGCGTCTGAGAAGAGAGAGAGGAAGTGAGTGGGAAAGGGGCGAGTAAACACGATCACGCTCTTTTTTAAAAAGTTTTAATAAATTAACAATATTTAAATTTTAATTTCAGGTGGACGATATCTCCGTCTCTTCAGCCTCCTCAATCGAAATCGAAAACGAATTCAAGGACCTTTTTGCGGGTGAAATTCGTCGAAAAGTGTGGAATGTGATAGAGGAACCTACGAGGTTCAATTCACTTCCTCCTTCGATTAATTCAATCGATCGATTTCAGTTCGTGTTCAGCTCAAGTATTTGCCTTTCTCTCTGTTATGTTCGTTCTCATTTCCATTTCTGGTCTCGTTCTCGGATCTCTCCACGATTTACAAGTTCCCATGGTCAAGAATGTTACTGCCGGTCAGTTAATTCATTCTAGAAGAAGCTGGTAGAAGATAGATAGAATGTAGCCATCGCATTTTTGTTGATATCCGTACTCTACGTAGATTCCGCCCATTCCCCGATTAGATTTCAATCTGAGCAAAGTGCGACTAATTCCTCCTACGAAAACGCAGAATGACATCTCAGGCAGACCCATGAATCTTGACTAAACTTCAACAACTTGAATAATCTTTGCAGCGAACGGCTCAATAATCGAATTGACGGAGATGGAACCCCATCCTCTTCTCACTCAAATCGAATACGTCTGCATTGTTTGGTTCTCTATTGAGTACACATCGAAGATGATTGTGTCCCCAGCCAGGTATGATAGAGGAAACGGGGGCTGTTTAGTGGCATGGAGAATGGAAATGGGGTGCCCATAAACTCCGAATTGGTTTCCAAATGAGGCTTTTGGACCATTTCCATTGGTTGGATATTTTATTGGAAAAATAACATTCACAAATATAAACAATAACTACAATAGCAACAATAACCAATAAAAAACAATAACAACAATACCAATGATTTTCAGGAAGAAAACGTTCTTCCAACTGCTCAATATCATCGATCTAATGGCGATCGTTCCTTTCTTCATCGAGATTTCTCTGATGATCTTCGGAATCGATACTGAGTCCCTCAGGGATCTCAAGGTACGGTATCCCTGGGGATACAGTAGTGATCGATAACTCAGGGGGCGTTCCTCGTCATTCGGATCCTGCGGGTGCTGCGAGTCATTCGAGTGCTCAAATTGGGCCGATATTCGAGTGGATTGCAGATGTTTGGAAAGACGCTCAAGGCGAGTCCCAATTTCACCGGCATCATTTTCGAATAATGAATCCGATTGAAGGCGTCATTCCGTCAATTGGGAATGATGGCGATGGTCGTTCTCACTGGTGTCATCTTCTTCTCCACTCTCGTCTATTTCCTCGAAAAAGACGAACCAGGCACTCAATTCCACTCGATTCCTGCGGCTTGCTGGTGGTAAGTTTTCTACCTCTATCTTGCTTTATCGAATTGTAATCAAGAATAGAAAATTGGTGCGGGCAGAACATTCATAAATCAACCGATAATCTCTAGGTGCATTGTGACGATGACCACAGTGGGATACGGTGATCTCACTCCTACGACCGTTCGTGAGTCATCTCTCTGACCTACCGAACCAATCTTACCGTACCCCTCCTACCGTACCCTTTTGCAGCTGGCAAGCTGGTCGCTACGGGAGCCATCGCGTGCGGAGTGCTCGTGCTGGCGCTCCCCATTACCATCATCGTGAGTGATTCGTGAGCACTTAGTGCAGTCACCGCTTGCGCGTCAACCCCTCGTCTAACCCGCTTGCGCTTCTCCGGTGTCCTAACTCAGAACGAGCGCTAGATGTTCAGGCGCAAGTTGCTTTCACTGTTTCGGGCAAACACAAGAATCAGAAGCGAAGACGTCATCTTAAAGTACGGTAGCGGACTACGGTAGTATCGAGTGATCGCCTGCCCGCCTGCGTAGCTGCCCCGCCTCGCGTGTGCTAGGGCTGCCTCGCAGTATCAGTGTAGATAGATGCCCCAGAGTGTGCCGCTTACCCACCACGCAGCCTACCGCGCAGCTGAATACCTCTTCCACCATGACCTACCCAATCGATAATCGCCGATTCCCAGGTCGATAACTTCATGAAAGTAGCTGAGGGCGAGAGGGAATCTGGAGGAGTGGCGAGAAGATTCGGTCGAAGACCAAGGTAGATCAATATTCTGGAGATTAAATCAATCGATAATCTCAGCGTCGCCTACAATCCTCGTCCACTGCAGTCGGTCACTCAGGATACCATCTGCTGATCTTTGATCTTTGATCTCTTGTAAAATACAAACTCGTTACAAACCCGCTCATTTCCCGTTTTCCCCTGATCTCAACTTGCAATTGACAAATGTGATAAAGACGTATCGGATTGATTAATTAAAGTCAATTAAAGCCTGAAATTGCCTTTCTGAAATAGAATGTCACATAAATCAGCAACTCGCATCTCCTTCAGTAGGCGGAACGGTAACCATGGTGTATTTGTTTATCCACAGTCACTGCAGATTTAGCTCAATGTCTGAGGGGCCGCACTCTTCACGATTTAAGCTAAACTTAAAGGTCCTTCTACACACTTCCCTCTCACATCCTTCTTTCTCGCGCGATTGTTCAGTAATGAGTAGTTTTGATTCTCGGTTGTCTCCGTATAAACTCTCGCCCTCCTTCTTCCTTGTCTGCCGCTATGAGTTTATTGCACTCACTTCGACTAAACTCGCTTTGTGAGAGATCTTTTGGTTTTCGAGTTTCTCAAGTGTTATTCGCCCTGGCAGGCATTTGTTTGTTCTCGATTCCATCTCATATTGTTCATGTAAATGCTGGTTTTCCAATGTCCAACGCTCTTCTCGTAACCATTAAAATTATTCTGCTAAACCATCAGTTCGCAATCAATCGTGACTCACTCCACCGCATTATGCTCTGTAGAGGGATTTGACAGGGAAATCGGGGAACTCGAAAGGGAAAGGGACTCGTAAATCACTCGATCTGAAGTGTAAGTCGACGAATGACAGATGCGAATTGATTCATCATAATTAATGGAACGTTCCTTGAAAATATATCGGTGCGAAATCCTGAGAAGTTCAGTAAGACTGTCGCAAGACGCTCATTCACCCACTGAACCCCACCGAGACTAAGACTATTGAATTTTCTTTTAGCTAAAGATAGCTCAGACATGCACAAGGTGTAGAACAATATTTGTGGCATGACCCTTCATTATTGATGGGTCATTCTCTTCTTATCTCGCCAATCCTGTCAGCTCACACACAATCTCAGTCTTTCGGGTCATTAGCACCTCACTAAAGGGATTCTGAGAAATCTGAATTTTTGGAAACCCAAACAACTACAAAGAGCCATTCCGGCAACACTTCAACTCCAAGATAGTTTACTCTAACAAGATGAACAAAGGCCTTGTGACTAGCTCGCTGCCCTCCCTCCATATTCTCTCGATGTCCCCTCTGGAAGAGATCTCTAGGTTTATTCCCTATCTCCGATCTCCCCTTTCTCATCTCCCCCCTTCTCTCTCGTCTCTCTATCCATCGATAGACTGTATAATCGGGAGAGATCCTCTCCCTCCTTCCCCTCTGACCTCTCCTCATCCCTCCATAATCCCACCAGATGTGTGTTCCTATCCCTTTCTCTATCTCTGGGCGAAGGAACGGACTCGCCCATAAACTTGTCCATCCACTCACTTATTGGCAGCAGTCTCATTATCATAACTTCCTCTTCTTGACCAATTTATATTGCTTTCCATGACTATGGGAATGTGAAAATTATATAAAAGGAACTCTGTTGTCTTATCGACAAGTTGTCACTCAATAGCAACACCTTCCCCGTTCTCTCTCTTCATAGTTTATTGCACTCTCACAGTTTTCGGCACGTTCGCTCTCTTATTCTTTCCATCGGCTCAAAAATGTCTTATTTGATCGTATCGATTGTTCATGCGAGGTTTACTAAATAGTATAAATAGTATTTAGGATGGGCGAAGGGACGGCGCCGGTCTCTGATCTGGTCCATCGACTGGAAATGCTCACTATGCAGCCACTCCACCATGACAGCGTTTCGCAAAGGTATCATTTCATGGATTTGTTTTATCCGTTCCTCGACGCTTTGTTTGATCAGTTCAAAAAGATTTTGGAAAAAACGGTTAATTAATTGCAGCACGTATCGTCTGAAGCACCACGAACTCTACTCGACAATGTTCTCAATTTTCGTTGATCTGAAAGAGAGAACGAGGATGGTGGTGCATGAAGAGGATGAGAAGGACCCACAGGTGAGAGGGGAGATGGTCTTTGATCTCTCTAAGTCGTCTTAGGGTCTGCAAAAATATAATGTTGCACTTCGAATAGGTTTCCCTGAATAATCGTAAGCGAAACCGATCAAAAATTTTAAAAATGTATCAGTATTTCAATGATTGATATGTGCAGCTCAATAATTATTCATCGTCTAGAACTTAGTTAGCGTCCGACTGATTGGATTCAATTGCCTCCTTCTCAGATCCGTCTCGACAACATGTTGGTAGCCGAGGGAGTGACTGGTCCAGAGAAGGGAACTCCTCCCTCCTCAGCAGCCGAACCGGACGACTATCGAGTGCAATTGCACAATATCAGACAAAACTTCCAAATGCAGATTGCAGAGAGGGAACAGGTAAGTGACCAAAACAGAGTGTGGGCCGAAAAGGGGCGGAGTCAGATGAACACAGATAATTTCAGCAAGCGGAGGCGTTCATCCGTCAGACGGCGGAAGTGATGCGATTACAATCGGAGACCCGTCCGATCTCTCAGATCGACGTGTCTCGAGTCGTCAATGCTGTCAAGAAGAAATTCGTTTTCTTCCAGGTACATTTCATACATTTCCTGAATCTTTGACAGTGATAAACGAAGACACTGTTCAGACACTCTAATTATTCAGATTGCCCTTAAACAAGCGACGTGCGAGGAAATTATGTCACTCAAGTCAAAGTTCTGCGATGCGAGGTTTGATTTTATTGTTATTTATCCTGGGCGAAAAATAGAAATATTAAAAAATTCTAGGCGGAAACGTCGTAATTTCAACAAGGCTTCTACTGAGATTCTGAATGATTATTTCGAGAGGAACATCAAGAATCCTTATCCAACTGAAGAAGTAAAGGAACAATTGGCAAGGCAGTGCGATATTTCTGTTGCTCAGGTATTCTTTCAATCCTTCTCAAACAAATTCTCGAAACTCTCGATCGATTGATTCCCTTGGCAGGTCTCCAATTGGTTCGGCAACAAGCGGATTCGATTCAAGAAGAATATGCAAAAGGCGCAAGAGGAGAAGGAAGTGAACGATGCGAATAGGAGAAGTGCTGATGCAATGGCTATGCAATGCCAGGGTGAGCACTCTCACCACCACCAAATTCCATGTGTTTCATTCATCGATCGCATCATTGAATACCGTAGTCTTCAGCAGCGGTCGCAGCTCAATCGATGATGATGCCCCCTCAATTCATGGATCCTTCACTGATGGGCGCCGCTCCCTTCTACTTCCCACCCTACGACCCCATGGTGAGTACGGTAGGATACTGTAATTGATTATCGCAAATTGGTGGGATTAGCAAACCGTAAATCTCTATTTCAGCAGATGTTGAACCATCACCCTCCCCATCCTCCACAGCCTCCTTCTCAGTAACAATCGATAACAGACGGCACGAGGTCTCACGCGATAGCTTATTCCCCCTTCTTCATCCCGGTTCATTCCCATTTTAATCACGTCGTTTCCAATTGTTTTCCTTTCTCCCGACAGTCGGTGATCTGTCAATATTCTCACTTTGTTTGTTGTCGTTTATGGAGTGTCCATTGATTGATTGATTGATTGACGGATGATTGAATGAAGAAGATTGATTACTGTTTCACACCTACCGATAAAGGAACCTTCCTTCCTCCCTCCTACCACCCATACAATATCGAGAGACAATCCAATTAAATCGACGCCATTGTGGCTGAAATATGGGAGATGGATATCATTAGACTATTAGGGGAGGCCTCTCCCCTCGACCCCTTCTGTTCTATCTCCCATTCTCCCTCCCCCTTCATCCAAGGACAGAGAGAGACCCTCTCTATCCCTCCCCTCCTCCTCTCCCTTCTCTCTCTCTCTCCCATTTGATTGATGGACAGCCTCACAGAGGGGGAGAGTCTGACTCTTGCTCTGGGTCTGGTTAGCCTTTCTCCCTCCCTCCTTCCCTCCCTTCTCCTTTCCTTCTTCATCCTCTTTTGTACACACTCCTTCATTAGCTCACTCCCTCTTTCTCTCTCTTATCTCTTCTTCTCATCAATCGATTGAGTATCACTCCTCCTCCCTCTAATGTCTTCTTCCCCTGCAGTCTCTTCTCACATGGTGACGACTCATTCGCGGGAGGCCTCTTCCTCCTACGATGACCTCATCCGAAGGCTCAACGACATCTCCAATCTCTCCCTCGAAGACATCGACTCCAGCAGGTCAGATTTAACTCTTTTTTGCCTCGTTTTTATTTGTTTCTGGTTTTTTTAAAATGTTTTAATAATGAAAATAAAGAGATTCAAACAGGAAAGAGGCTCTTCGACGGCATCCCCTCAAAGATGCGCTGTTCTCGGCTTTGTGCGAAGTGAAAGAGAAGACTGCACTGTCGATTCGAGCGGGGCCAGAGGAGCAACCAGAGGATCCACAGGTATGGGAAGGAGAGGGAAGGGTTACACTAGAGGGGATAAGAGACCAGTCCATTGGCGGCATATCGTCTGTTGGGGAAGGACTGTAATTAGAGAACGAATTTCATTTCTTGTTTGGTGCTTCATGAATGAATTAGGAATGGAATGACTAAATAATTATACGATAAATAACTAATAGAATCATCAGTTGATGCGATTGGACAACATGCTGCTGGCTGAGGGAGTGTCTGGCCCCGAGAGAGGACTGAATGTATCGGCCGACGTATCGGGAGCGGATCAGACTGATTACAAGAGCAAATTGACTCAGATCAGACAAGTTTATGGAACCGAGCTGAACAAGTATGAAGAGGTCAGGAGATTTCATTTATTTCTGAAGTCAGTAGCCTTCTACTTTGATCTACACTCAAATTTTCACACAGAAATGGCTTGTGAAAATATTTTGTTTTCAAAAGAAAAAAAAAAATGTTTTCAAAAGCGAAATATTTTTATTTATTTTCTCAGGCATGCGCTGAATTCACCCGTCACGTGACTCAACTACTGAACGAGCAGTCTTCCCTTCGACCAATTTCAAATCGAGAAATCGAGAGAATGGTCGGAATCATCCAGAAGAAATTCTCCGGAATACAGGTTCTTTCAATTTTTATAGAAAATTTCCCTTGAATATTGAACTTTGCACGGCAAGAAGATCGGTATTTCAAAGCGCGAATCTAAGTGGATTATCATCCTTATCTTTTTGATTCCATTACGATGGTGCTATCAGCTTAGACCTCTTGGGGACTGTTTAATCCTATTGCGGGACGAGATAAGAAGGAGTCAGTACTAGTGGAAACTCTGCCATGGATGCTGAGAAGGTACTGATTTAGTAAATAGGGCGTAGATATCTTCATTCTAGATACATTAAAACTAATTAATAATTATCGTAATTGAGGTGCAACTGAAGCAGTCGACATGCGAAGCTGTGATGATTCTCCGATCGAGATTCCTCGATGCGAGGTCAACATTTTCTTGATACTTATTCTCAACTGATTACTTCACTTATCGCACTTATTCTCCGAAACAAATACCATTCTTCACAAAGCCTGAAGCATGAGAAACTTAAAAAAAATAATTTCACATATTTTCAATAAATGAATGTGAATGTGGGCAAGAATTAGTCCGCCGATCGTAACTGTTAATCAGACACTATTTTTTCAAATTCAATCAGAATGTTTGTTTCAGACGCAAACGTCGCAACTTCTCCAAGCAGGCCACTGAGGTAGGCCATTCATTCTCAATCACCAACATTCGATTAGACCTCTCTTTTAAACTTTTCTGTGCAAATCTGACTTTAAAAAAAATTTATCTGCTATTCGTTTGAGTTGATTCGTCCCTACGGATCATGAATGTGAAACAATTTTGACCTTGATAATCGTCGTCGATTCAGGTGCTGAACGAGTATTTCTACGCGCATCTCTCCAATCCGTACCCTTCTGAAGAAGCGAAGGAAGAACTAGCGAGACAGTGCAACATCACCGTATCACAAGTGAGATCCTTTCGTAAACTCATCCATAACTTTCTTCATAAGACGAGGTTGATCTTCATAAGACTGAACTAAAATTCCCCTTCGTCAGGTTTCGAATTGGTTCGGGAACAAGCGCATTCGATACAAGAAGAATATCGCGAAGGCACAGGATGAACAGCGACTGTACAATGCGAAGAAAGCAGCCCACGAGATGGGAGGTGAGATTATCGATTGATGGATTGGTTACGGTAGGATTACGGTGGACATGCTTATCGATCGAATATCTTCTCTTCAGGACCCGCAGCGTTCTCGATGATGGGTGGTCCAGGAGCGATGCTGGGTATGCATGGATACCCGGGTATGCTGCCAGGTCAGCCACCACTTGGAATGCCCCCGATGCCATTCGACCTCACCACACCCTACGACCCACAAATGGTCAGTTATCGATCTATTCAAATTCTGGATGATTCTTCTCATTTCGCGTGATCTTTCACATGAAATTAGAAGAGTTATACAAAGTAGTGCAGAAAGAATGAGAAAATATAAAATACTGGAAAAATACATGACTCTTCCTTTCTGCACTATGATTTGACGCTTGGTGGAGGTAGATCACACTCAAAGGGTGAAGGGACCATGGTGAACAGAGTGCTCGCTCCATTCTTTCTCCAATGAGAATAGTGCTATCAGTATGAAGAATGCATCTCTTTATCCTACTTCGGATGAAGAGACACATGCCTCATTCTAGTAGTTCTAATCAGGAGAAAGTGGAGTGGGAAATCCTCTTCAAGTGTCCGTCCGTATTCATCTAATGCTTGGGCGGTGCTTCAGATGGCTCACTATCAACAGCAACTCGACCAATCTCAACAACAGCAGTCACAACAAGATCACAAGTAGATCATTCCCCCTCTCTTCATCGATCGATCGATTGATCCATCGATTCGAGCTTCCCCTTCACTTACCGTACTCTTCCTGTCTGTGTATAACACACTTGCTACCGTACACCTCCCCCCAGAATCTCTCCCTCTTGCCTTTCGGATATCATCTACAGTATTCTGAGCATTAACTGACTGTATCTCATAGTTTGTCTTCTCCTCAATTCTCTCACAAAGTCGCTTTACATGTTGATGAACATTTTTTCTGTGCAACGAACTAACAATAAATGGGCCAACCAACTTCTGATTTATTGTCTTGATCTTTGATCTACAGGGCGAAAACGGAAAGAAGGACAAGGAACAACAACAACAACAACAACAACAGGAAAGAAGGAATTCGAGTGAGGAGTAGAATTGAAACATAACAAGAGGATATGGACAACTTGCAAAACTTAAACGTGTCAATACTATTGAAACTATACGGAAAATTTGAAATGGTTGATAAAGAAGTTTCTTATCTCTTGGAGAGAAGCTCTTCATTATCGAAGATGCACTCCAATGCTCCCATCTTTCTCTTCGTATCGTCGATGATATCTTTGAGACAGATCAGAGCTTCCTGATCATCCGAAGGAGATATAGGAGACTCCCAATCGTAGAGGAACTCCTGACACACATCCATCACTATTTCGCCTTTTTAAATGTGCCAATAAAAATATTTCAAGGTCATTTTCCCTCTTCTCTCAAAACGAAAACTTTTTTTTAAATAGAAGGCTAACCTCATTATCATCCGAGTATCTCGTGAACATTCGATGGACGAGAGGGAAGGACACTCGAGTCGAATCCAGAGCATGAACCATTCCCCAGAGACACTTCAGTCTACAACGGATATCTCATCATCGATCCATCGTGATACCGTAATTCCCCACTCACGAGGGTGGCAGGTCGTTAATGAGTGCCCCCAGTCCCTGATTCTCGTCTGCATGAACCTGCTTCCATTTCACCTTCTGAAACAAGGTTATTTAATCCCATGTGGAAGCTGAATCGTTAGAAGAAAATCGGCTCTGATTCTGTTTGGGTGGTATCTCATTTCGCACGTCCCCCCCCCTCCCCCCACCCACTCACATCTTCCTGTCCCGTCCAAGGAAGTGCTCCAGTGTGCATGTAGACGAGGAGATAGACGAGAGACTCGATCGAGTCCATCTCACTCATCACGTGATCTATATTTAATATTTAATTAATTAATAATTAATCATAATAATATCTCACCTTCTCCATCCTGATGCCATTTGATCGGAGCGAAGTCTTCCCCTCCCTCCCATGCGACTCTTCTCTTCTTATCAGTCAAATCCACAAACTCTTCTTCGTCAATATCATCGTAATCATCGCCTGCAGATATACAATCATTTCCCGATCGAGAGCATCCCTACCGTACCCGCGGCCTTGACGATGTTGGCGTAGTTATCGAGATAGACGACACGAGAGCGAGGGTCGATTTTGAAGTCTTCGAGGGCGAACGACAGGATACGGTAGCCTTGACCGAAGATCTGCTCGAAGATCTGGACGTAGGCCCGTTGGTCGATATCGTCGATGACTACCGTGTACCTTGACCATATGGGCGGCAAGTCGATCTACGGTACCCGATGTGCAGGTAGTCTTGCACAGAACGTGACACTGCTCGAGAGTCGGACCACCTCTGCAACATTACTGTCTATGCACCACAACTTTAGCAGCACAAAAAAGTGTTTTCGAGAATTTGTTAATATCCATTACGTACTCATTGAGTCACTCACTACTCAATCTAATCAAGAGAAAAACAGTGCGAGAATAGGAATACGAACCTGTAGATGGTAGCATAGTAGAACTTCCCATCTGCTTTGTGCTTGTTCACTAGTCCCATATCGTACAAAGTGGAAAAGAAGTGTTGAGCGTCGTTCAGCTCCATCTGAAGATAATCTATAAATAAAAGCAGTGGTTAAATCGTTACCATCTCCAGAAATTTGGCCTCCGTATTCATCAATTCCATCTCGTCTTTCTGGATGAAATTGACACGGAGAACAACCTACAACGACAAGAGAATGATGATAAGCCAACTACAACAGAGCGAGTTTACCTCATATCCATTCCTGTAGGCGATGTAAGTGGCGCCCCTCGTCTCGTCTACATCAACGACATTCAGAATCTGCGAGTCACGCAACAAAATTAATTTCTAATTAATAAATTATTATAATTTCACCTTGTATTTCCCGAGAAAGTACTTTCCTTGTGGGCGCAACTTCTCAATGGAAAGATCTTCCGGAGTAGCGATACCCTCGAACCATCTGGATGTCCATACTCAGTATTCAGTAAACAAGTGCTTTCTCACGTCATATCCCTTGGCGGTGCCCTCTCCTCCTCTTCTTCAGTATCTTCATCACTATACACCACTCGCTTCTTCCTCGGTATCTTCCTAGGCCTAGTTGCCACCACCTTGTGCAACTCTGTGAACAGGTTGCGCTGGAATGTGCATAGAATTTAACAAAAATCTAAAATTGGATTATGCTGACATCGATATCCCTGCCTCCACCGAATCGAGGCTTCGTCTTCTTCTCTTCCGGTTCAGGCGAAGTCGGAGGCGTTTCGAGGAATTGTGTCTTCAAGAGATTTTTTTTCAAAACAAGCCTCAGTTTGTTCTCGTTATCAGTAAATATTCAATTTATATGCTTTAACAAGTTTCTGCAAGGTTTTTCTCACCTTTCTCGGCTCAACTTTCTTCTTGGGTGTATCAGACCGCGCTACGGACTGAAAAGATGGTATATCAAGTTTAATCAATTCTAACGGAAACCTGCTGAACTGGTTTACCTTCTTCTTCTTCTTATTAGCATTTTTCTTGAGAAGCTGCTCAGCTGCTCTACCTAAAATTTTAAATGAAGCATCACTATTAAGAAAAGAAACATACGTTCTTCTTCTGCGATCGTTGCAGGGTCGATAGTTTTCAGCAACTGAAGATTGGGTCTTAAGATATGACGAAATTGAAAGAATACTAACTTGTTTGAGCGCACTTGCTCTTATCGGCAGAGAAGCGTAGACTTCAGCAGTAGCCATCTGAATTAAATAAATAAACGACACACAAAAAAGAACAAAGATAGCGGTTCAAACATGAAAAAAGAGAAATACCAAAAAATGTCGATAATTTTTTAAAAGACAATTACCGTAATCTTTCGTAGTGGGAATTTATTCATTTGAATTTTATTGAACTTTTAATAATTAATTTTATTTTGACTTTCTCTTCTGGTAATCAATGTTAATCTTTTATATCGCATGTTATGCACAAATCCATCATATTTGGTTCACAAACGCGCCCAACCGAACTCGAAAGACGCGCTCGTCTGACTATTGACAGCTATTGACTACGGTAGGGGGAGAAAGGGGAGCGAGGGCACCTCTTTCTCTCTTCTCTTCTCTTCCCTCTTCACTCCACTAGTCCAGCCCCTCTCATTCCTCTCTGCCTACTCTTCTCTTAATGCATCCAACGAAGCTCTTCGCTCCTCCTGAACCAACTCTTCGAGAGGAATTGGAACTCCTAGAGCAGTCTTCATCTACTGATTGTGACTGCCCCATTAAGGTTACTTTTACGGTTACAGTCAAGAATAGTTTTATCGCGAGATAGTTTACAATACGAGAATGATGGTCAAATGAATGATCTCAAAGGAGAGAATTACAGGCGAAGCTCAGGGCCAAGTTGGAAGAAGCAATCGCCACTATCGATCAATTATCCAGCCAAAACAATCGATTGGAAGTCGATCTCCGCAATGCGAAGGAAAAAGTGCAACAAGTAAGAGCAGCCAATCATCCATTTCTTCATTATTCATCTACTCCATCAATCGATAATTGCAGAAAGAAGCGGATCTCGTTCGAGCTCATGATGTAATTATAATATCAAAGGCCACTATCGATCGGGTAGAGTAATCGATTGTTATCGTAACCCACGATTAATCCTTTCTAGACACACCAGGCGAGCGAGGAGTACAGATACGAGGTAGAGCGGGTGAGTCTTTTATCTCTGTGACCTCTCGATTCCTTACACTCTCTCGTCTTTTCTGTCTGACGAGACTCTCATTCCCTTTTTCTCAGATTCGAGAGGAGCATCGTAATTACGTGATCGAGAATGCGTATCTCCGTCAGAAGGAAGTGGAAGACGAGACTCCTCGATTAGTGATGAGTATGATGAGAAATGGGAGGAAGAGAGTGCCCCTCATCTTTCCTCTCTCTGAAGACGATCCAGACTATCCTCGCATCTTCAAGAAACTCAAACAATCCCAGTCCTCCTGACCATCCATCCTCCCTCTTCCTTTCTCTTCCCCATTATTTATCTCCCTGGTAACGTTCCTCTGTCTCGCCTTTTCCTCTCGTAATAAATTTTATCCAACAAAGTAAACGTAACAAGAAGGGAACAAACATTATCTTAACAGAAACAACAATTGAATAACTACTCCGATTCCTCTACCTCTACTTCCTTCTCCTCCTCCTTCTTTTCCTCTTTCTTCTTCTTTGGTATTTCCTCCATCTTCTTCTTCTTCAGAGTTTTCTTCTTGAGGGCGAGGAACTCACGCGCCTGCAATGCAATCAATATAATTTGAAAACAATTTTCAAAAGATTATTAAAACATCCATGAATGATCAGTAAAACAAATATATTCGAATTTTTAGCGAAATCACCTAGTAATGAAACCACATATCGCTTGGTGTACTACTTTCTACAACAGATTCCACATCGCATGTTTTCTCTTCCTTTTCATTATTCACATTTCAACTGTTCTCTCCTACCGTACCTTCTTCTTGAGTCCCGCAGTGACCTTCTCTCCCTCCATGGCAGTATCGACTGCTTCTCTCGTCAGACCGACCGAGGCCATCGTCGCCAGATCAGCACTCACGTACCGAGTATTCTGCAATGGATGCATTCTAATTCATCGTCCTTCTAAAGATAAAACACTATTTTTGCATCAGCAAAGCCAATGCTGAAATTGATTCAATCAGCTCCTCTCTCAACTCACGGGAATATTGGCTCTATCGATGGCAGGAAGGGGCGTGGCCAGGGCATGCTTCAGTTTGGCAGCCAATCCCTTCATTATTCCGTGCAGAGTGTTCATGTCGTGGTGCGCCTCGTCCGCGTCCTCCTGTCTGCAATACGAGTATTCGAAAGAAAACTCGAGTTAGAATGGTACTTTATAAAAACAGACTCATGGTCGAATCAATCCCTCCCAACAAAAAAAAGCATTTCATGCACTGAAGAGACCTGGATCATGCACGATTTTTTTCCAGCAAAGATGAGAATCTCAATATTGCCACTACTCAGTTACTCTACTCATTCAATTGCCGAATCCTCCCTTTCCCAGTTTTCCTCTACCCAAGCCTTCGCCAATATCCGAGAGAACGAGATCGCCAGGTAAATGGAGAGAGAGCAAGAGTCATACTACATCCCTTTCTCCCCCCTCTCCCTCTCACCTCTCCGTTCCTCCATCGAGATCGGCCTCCTTCGCCGCCTTGTCGAACCACGACTCGGCGTGCGATTTCTGAAACATGTATTATAATGTCAATATTTCGATTACATAACATTTCCACCAGGAAAGATCTTCCCCAAATGGCAATCGTCAAACAGGGATCCAGCGGGTGGATAATTAGAATACCTCCTATGAATACCTTCCTAACCACATTCTACCGAACCTTCTGCAATTGATGCTCGGCCGAGTCCATATCCGATGCGTATCCCACTCGTAGTTTGATCGCCTCGAAGAGAGGCTCGCAGTCGACGGGGAACACCGGGAGATCCGTCGCTGAGAAAGTAGGGTTGCTTCATAGCTAATCACAATTCATCGATCACATGCACTTCCTCAATAAGGAGTATTCCCCCTGCAACCCCAAGTCCTCTAGTCTGGACTCACATCGATTGAGGGAGGCGCACATCTTCCGATAGATGGACGATTCGGTGGGGTCGACGAGGACGATGGAGAGACCGGAGGAGGAGGCACGAGCTGTGCGACCAGAACGATGGATGTATGTCTGGAAGGGAGGAAGGGGTGAGAATGGGGAAGGTGCATTTCCCCGAGATATTCACCATGAATATTTCCGTTTCTGCGACGCTACGAAAAGCGAATGTTAACGGTGCTGCGATTTGTACATGCCACCGGTTTAAAAAAATTAAATAAAGAAGTCAATTTCGGAACGCTGCAATTTCCCGTTCCACTCCTTTCGATTTTTTTCGAAAAAAACTGCTTGATAAAAGCATGACTTTCAAACACGGTATTCGGCGCTTCCGCGTTGCTATGAGATTCCGTCCCTAGACAGTTGCTCAATGCTTCTTGTGGTCCCCATCTCAACAATCATACAACCATTGCTAACCTCGGCCGTCTTGGGTACTTGGTAGTGGAATACGTGCTGGATTCCCTTGATATCAAGTCCTCTCGCAGCCACGTCCGTTGCCAGAAGAACCACGTTGTCCTCCTCTGCAGAAAAAGTGATTAAATAATAATTTTCGTATCAACTTGCATTTTCCATCGTTACCCATTAAGATCAAAGAGGTTTTATGATCATAGTGAAACTAAAACCAACAACAAATTACTTTAATATTTTTTGCTGAATTATCTTTGATTATTATAGACTGCATAGAGAGACTAAATTGGACGCCGTACTTCTCAGCAACTATAGTAATACACTGAAACTCCAATCTTCGTGCATCTCTCGCAAAAATCAGAATCAAGCAGAATTGTTACTTTTCCTCCCATTAAACCCCTCGACTCACTGGCGAACTTCTCGAGATTGTTCAATCTCGCCCTCTGGATCATCTTCGCATGCAGCAGCAGCACTCTCAGTCGCAGCTTCGTCAGGATGCCGTACAGTCTTCTGCTGCAGTCGACCGAATTGCAGAAGACGATCGATCGACCACCGTATCGCTCGATGAGGTAGACGAGAGACGTGTCCTGCGGGGAAGGAAGGGGTTACTGTAGTGCTATAATTTATTTTCGTAATATCACTGAATATCAACTGTTAATTGCAGTACCCACAACCTTCTGTACTTGACTTCCTCTAGCTACCCCAAATCACCTTTCCGAGTAGATTCTTGCAATTGAGTCTGCTCTCTACGAGAGTCTCAGCAGTTCCCTTTCCCGCTGTCAGATCGATCACTTTCCGCTCCTTGCGAAGACCCGTCACCGCAGCCAACTCCTCTGCAAGACATGCACAATTTGGAAATGCGCGATGATTCCAGTTGGCAAAAATGACCTCGACTATTCCAGTTTCATCAATTCCTCATACACATTGAGGTTCGACTAAGCTAATCTTCCCCATCTTGTTTTTACAAAATACTTTATTCTGTCAACCTTACTGATCAAATATTGCTCGCAACTTGCTCCCCTTGATCTAACCACCCATAGAAACGGCGATGCTCCCTCCCCTCCCCCCCCACTAACCAATCTTAGCCTGTGCACTCTCCTTCCTCGCTTCCTCATCACTCTTCGTGTTTATTCTGATGAAAGTGAGAGTGGCCGAGAAGACGAGAGACTGCATCTTCAGCTGCTTGTCCTCCACTGTGCTGAACGAGAGAGAGGGATTAATAGACAGATAGGATTTTTTGTGTACACAACACACCAAGCCGAGGTCCTATTGGAATCATATCAATCATTCGGCACTTGATCCAACGTCTAAACAAGAAATCACCATGAAAACAACTGGCCAAAAATCAGAAAGTACGACATGTTTCATTATTATATAATAAATGGCAGATCCGAAGTTTCTCGAGTAAGAATACACATCTGAATCATAAACCGAACGTACATCTTGATCTTATCGACGATCTTGGTCATCTCGGAGAAGTGTCCCTTCTCGACCATTCGATCAGTCTCATCGATGATCAGACAC
Organism: Pristionchus maxplancki; assembly: GCA_900490775.1. NCBI lineage: Eukaryota > Metazoa > Nematoda > Chromadorea > Rhabditida > Neodiplogasteridae > Pristionchus > Pristionchus maxplancki. The sequence continues at coordinate 128,404 of LS566840.1, forward strand.
TTCATCCCACTCCAATCGTCCAGATACGAACCCGTCTCCGCCTAAATTGCATATCGAATAACCTGTATGCAAGTTTTTAGCTATTGTGCGGCATCGGCTGATCTACAATTGACAAATAAAGAATTATATCAAATTTCAGCTATCCCTGTAACTTGAAATCATCCGGATATCTGTGGACACGTTCGAACCGTTCCACATGCCAACACCCAACCACGTACCTGTCTGATGAGTGCCCACAGTCTTCCGGGCGTCGCCACTACAATCTCGGGCTTGTGCTTCATGATTCTCTCCTGCTTCTGTTGAGCGAGTCCTCCCACGATCGAGGCAGCCTGAGATGGGGTACGGTAGAAATGGATATCGATCGATCGATTGACTCGCGGTACCGTATTCTCCACTCACCCTGAATCGCGTGCCCACGAGCAGTGCATCGATCACTTTGCGGACCTGCAATATTACAGTCAGTATTCAAAATAAAGGTTCTCGACTGACCATTAAACAGAATTCAAATCAGATACCTAAACAACTCGATCGAAACACCAACTTTCCTATTTTCTTCGCTCGTTTCTCCTTCCCCCTTCTCTCACCTGGATGACCAATTCTCTGGTAGGAGCGAGAATAAGTGCCCTCGGTCCTCCTCCCTTCCTCTCTTCCTCCTCCAATCGAGCCAGAAGGGGAATCACGTACGCCAGTGTCTTGCCACTGCCAGTCTCCGCCGCGCCCTGAAGACAATTATTGATTGATAAGTATCGATTGATTGGCAACCCATCCGGAACTTGCAAAAAGTACACACCGTGATTAATTGATTGGTTACTATTTAATTTCGCTAACATCTGATTATAGATTATTAATTATTATAGTATCATGAAATAAAAACGCAAACGATAAACTCAGCTACCTACATAAATCGCACGAAACAAGAGGTTGCCTGGTTTCGGACTAGCAACAGATAAGATTATCAAACGAATTATTGTTAAAAATTATAACCTAAAAAAGGACCCAGGCAACGACACTTTCCAGTTACAGTATCCTCCACTTACCAGGATGTCCAGACGGTCTCTGATGGCACTCGGGATGACCTCTCGCTGAATGGCAGTCGGAGAGGCGAATCTGCAATCGATAATTTATAGGTTACTCTATTCCTTATTGGATACTGTCGTTACAACTAAAAATGCAGATCGAATCGTTCGAATCAATAATTAATCGCATATCCAATGTCGACGAAACACTAATTTCAACTGGGTTCACTCTACTACGATTCTAGCACTCACCCCAACTTTGCGATGCTCTTCACAATAGTAGCAGGCACTCCTAGATTGATCCATTCACTCATATTCAACTCCTCCTTCTTCTCCTCACTCTTCCCTTCCTCTTCCTTCTTCCCTTCTCCTGATTCATTCGCCAATCGTTCTCTTTCCCTCTTCTTCGCCAATTTCATCCTTCTTCTCTGTCCCTTTGGAAGAGCCTTCTTCTTGTTCTTCTTTCCCTCAACTCCTTCCTTCTTCTCCTCTCCATTCTCCTTCTCTTCATTCTTCCCTTCATCCTTCTTCTCACCATCGTCTACTTTCCTCTTCTTCACTTCACTTTCTCCATTCTCAGTCTTTTCCTCTCCATTCTTCTTCTTCTTTCTCTTTCTCTTCTTTTTCTTCTCCTCTCCTTCATTCTTCTCTTCGCAATCCTTCTTCTCATCAATATCCATCTTCACACCTTCTTTCTTTTCTTTCTTCTCCTTCTTTCCCTTTTTGTCTTTCTTGGCCTTCGGTTCAGAGACCTGGAACGGATGGGTCTCAATAAAACTACATCACAACATTCGATTCATACTCATCAATGTGACCACCTAGTACAAGCAATCGCAAAATGATCTCAACCAATCAATAACTACCGTACCTGTTCCTCTACTCCTCCTTCGTCCCCTCCCTCATCTCCTTCTTCTGCTCCCGGTATCCATTCCTCGAATGATCCAATCTCAGCCCATTCGTCCATCTTCAATCCCTCCAATGCCACATTCTTCCATGCTCCTTTATCCTTCGACGCCTTGATTACCGGCATCTACAAGTAATGCACCATAGAAGACATTCTAGATATTATTCTCGCAGACGCCCAATAAATGAATAAACGCGGTAAAATCGTCCCCAGTGAGATATCAACTGATTGGCCATTGAACCTGGGATGAAACTAGCACTCGAAATTAATGAAAAACTTCTTTATGAGTATCTCCACTCTCTCCTCGTAACAATCCAAATGTAACAAATAACAACGTGTAGTAGAACTCAAACAAACGACAACTCAACGAAAAACACCAACTCGGCTGATCAATCGATAATTTCAACAAATCAATCAATAATGAACGAGGGTAGGTCACTCCTCCATCTCTTCGTCTTCCTCTTTCTTTTCCTTCTTTGGCCTCTTCAATTTCCTCGCTGCTATCAAGTACTCGAGTGAGTTGATGTTGCTTTCCGCCCTGTAATCAATACCACTCATTTACAGTACCCCCCCCCCCCACTACCGTATCCCAGATAGAATCGTCAACTGACAGATTGGAGAGTAGTCGCGAGTAGTACTGAATCGTCTGTTGGATATCCGTGAGAAGGGCCGTCTTCTCCTGCTCCTTCAGTGCTGATGCATGCACTACCAGCAGAGAGTGCAGCCATTTCTGAGGAGAGGGGAGAATATTGATTACATTGGAGAGGATTACTGTATGCTACAGTAAGGATACGGTAGTTGCCTCACCATGTACAACTCTATTTGGTTGGATGCTTGGAATCCCTCTGGGTCAGTCATCCACTTGAGAAGTCGTTCGGCGTATTGATGAGAGAGGGAGGAGCACAGCAGACCGACTGCAATTGTGCATTTAATTATATCGCAAAAATGCGCAACTTAAAATACTTCAATTTCAGATTTCTAATGTGGTGTTCTTGTTTATAGAAAGAACCGAGACAATATTACTCATCTTGATGACAGGGGCAAATAATTCAACCACGAAGCGCCAAAATTCCAAGTCACTAATTGTTTTTAAATTTTTTCATATCCACACGCCATTCAGCCTTTAAAATTTAGATATTTAAAATTAACTGACTATTCTGAATGGGTGTCTCATGGATGCATCTCCTGATGAGTGCAGAGTCTCCCAATTGGATCGATCCCTTCAGGGCACGAGTGAACTCCTTCCGACCGAGCAAACTGAAAATGTCATGATGTACATCAATTTTATCAAAAGGTTATTTCTGTTGTATCCTCAGTATGTTCCTAGCACTGTTGTAAGTTGTGGAGGGTTGATAATAAAATTATTCCTTACAGTAAAAAGCTTACCTCTTGACCTCTCCCTTGCTGGTGCTCTCATCCAATTGGAATGGGTCGAATGTGGAATGGGCGTCGAGTGAGTACATCTCCACTCCCGTTGTCGCGCACACACAGAAACGACGACCTGCAAATTATTGTATCTTCAATATATCAGACATGTATCAAATTATTCTCCAGTTTCCCCTTCTGTTTGCGATAAAAAATGTTTATTGTTATACTAGTTGAGTAATTAAACGCGAGTTATTATTCGAATTGCCCAGTGAAACCAAGCAATCAGATCATGAAACACGAGCATTACATGGCGTACACTAGTATTGTTCAATACCTTGCCCAACTAATTCTACTCACACCGTACTCACCAGTGGGACAGAATGCGACATAGTTTGCTTCGATGAGTGGTCGTCCCTTCCTCTCTCCCTTATCTCCATTCTTCGTTCCGGCCAATTTGATCGCCTTCTTTCCATCGTTCTCCTCCTCACTGTCCGAAGTGTCGATCAATTGCATGTTACCGAACTCGGAGAAGTTGCGACGATTGATGTCCATCTGTAAAAATATAAATATAAAGGACTAAAATGACAACATGCTTTGAAATAATATCATTATTCGCTTTAATGTATTGTTCTTTTTCTAATTAGTGCAAAAAGAAAGATGAATTGCAGCTACCACATCATCAAGAAATATCTCCTAGGCATGAAACTATTAATCACCCAATTCACCAATTTCTAAACCCACAGATTTTTTAAGCCGATGAAGGATTCAAGAATCAAAATATTGAGACTTCCAAGATACATCACCTAATCATGGAACACCAACTCACAATGACTCCGTCGAAACTTCTGTTGATGGTCATGGCGAATTTCCTGAGTAGCAATTTGTCCTCCACTGAGTAGAGACACACGTTGTTCGATTGGCCGCCGACGAGAAGGAGGGTGGAATCGGGAGAGAAGGAGAGAGTCGTGAAGGTCCTGATGGATAAGATTGTATTGAGTTATTGTGAACGGAACTATTCCTCTGGTTATGCGAAAGAAAAGGCTTCAAAAGTTAGCATTCTTGTGCAACCTCATATCACATGGCTGAGCCATGATGGCACATTAAAAAAATTGCGAACAGAAAGATCTTAGATCAGGGCTCACTTTTCACAAGGCAACTTGACCGTATAACCTAAATCCCCGTTTTCGATCTTTCTAGTACAACTCACTTGCTCTTCTCCGACGAGTCCTTCTTGATCTTGTCGTGCTCCGATCGGGCCGAATCGAGGTCGTGTCTGCAATGCAGTCGGTATTTTGCGAGCGCCTAGGGCCAAAATTTCCATAAACAGACATCATCGAATTCACAACAAATTCCTTCCCCAAAAAAAGAATCTGTAGCAACATACTTGCAATCGATGGATCCGATCTGATTCGAGGTCGCTCCTTCGACGAGGGCGATCACTGAATCGAGAGAGAGGACGGCGATGAGATCCTTCGTCGGAGCATACGAGAGGGCCACTCCCTCCCCCGTCAGATCCATCGACTCAGACTCCGAGTTCACGAGGTTCCACAACCTGCGAGATCGGGGTTACGAGGATGGTCCATCACTAACCATGAATTAGATTGACCGATTTTCCTAGAGTTTCTTGCAGCAAAAATCACCAACCTGAGTGTCTTATCCCAGGAGACGGAGGCGAGTGTGTTTCCCTTGAGTGAGATATGGGAGATGGTGGAGGAGTGGCCAGAGAGAACGTCGATCAATTGACCATTCTCCATCGACCAGATGAAGATCTGCAAAGGAGATGTTCAGTTTAGGGAATAGTGTCACTGAATCCCTTTCTCACCTGGAAGACCTCAACTGCGGCCGCGCACACGACGTCACCTGACGAATCCACCTAAAATAATAATATTATTATTACGTCTATATCACTTATACCGTACCTCTAGCGCACCGAGCGGCGTGGGATCCGGACAGACGAGTGTGCGGAAGTTACGGTATCTACAATATTTATACTCTCATTCCTCTGTTTCTAATGGATAACGGTAGCGTACCTCTTCATATCCCTTGCCCTCACAGTTCCATCGAGAGAAGAGGAGAGGACGGCCTTTCCACTCTGAGTCCATGCGATGCCCGTGGCTGCCGAGGTGTGCTCGTCGAAAGTGACGATGCAGAAGCATGAACGAGTGTTCCACACTTTCACCTGAGCGAGATACCGTAATCAGTCAGTTGTCGATTCGACCACCGTACCTTTCCGTCCTCTCCTGCAGTGGCGAGGAGACTTGCATCGGGCGAGAACCGGGCACTCTTGATGGTCAACTGATGACTCTGCTGCTTGAGGATGTAACTCTCGCTCTGCCACTCCCACACGATCAATTGGCCCTGCAAAGAACAATAAATATATTTAAATTTGTATTAATAACTGCTTCCATAACTCGACTATATTAGCCAGGTGTTCGACAAAAATATGAGGCAAAGATGAAACCCAGAATGAACAAGTGCCAACCTGACTGCCCTGACCACATCCGAGTGCCAGCCAATCTCCAGAGGGAGAAATGCCGATCGAGGAGATCGACAGATTCGAAACTCTGCAATATCTTCTCATTATCACCCCATCTATCCCTGCATCCTCCATCTTAGCCTCAATGTCAATGAAATGTGCCTGTCCCTTCTGGCCTCTCGACACGGAATGGACTCAGTCTAGGACAGTGTCCGGTTCGATCGGCCTATTCACTCGGGAACAGATCACTTGTCTTCCGCCGCCCTCCTCTCCCCTCCCAACAATCACTCGACCTGACGAGACCGTCCATCCCTAGGGCATCGACCGGTCAACGAGAGATCGATGCGACCGACTCGCGTCCAGAGGGGAGTCGATGACAGAATGCAGGTGTACGAGACACCGTGTCAATGTTCCACCCCGAGAGGTGAAACACGACCATTGCTTAGGCTTAGTTCCGTATAGGAAGAACCATCGAAACACGAGGGCGGCGGGTCAATCGATAGACACACGACATTCACAGAAATGCCGTGGCTATCGAGTATCATGAGTGGATATCTACCGTATTCCTGTCAATTACCGTACCTGAGCGAGTGGATGAGGGAGAAGGAGGGAACTTCGTGCAGCACGAATACTCCATTGGCGAATGCAGTGACGAGTAGATTGGAAGGAGCATGAAGACGACAGGAAGAGACGTCGATGTGAGATCCCTCGCCGCTGTGGTCGGAGAGATGACTTCTGAAGGGAGAAAGATGGAATTAATTCATTTGCGTTTTAATTCAGCCTGAACAAGACACAAACTTGGTATTCTTGACGTATGTCAGTCGGGGAACTTTCTCGTCGACGACTCCCGTGTCAGTGTAGATGATATCCTCCTCCTTCAGACTACACGTCCACGTGTTTGCCAGACCACGACGATCTACCGACACCAACTGCAATCGATGCATTATTTGACAGTATTTCGAAATGGCGCCAAAAATATTTAAAGTAAAGACTGACATCATATGAGCCAGCGAAGAATTGGGCAGTGATTATCTCATCCTTGTGTCCTCCGAGGGGAACGATGTATCCATTGGCAATCGCCCTCGATCCAACCACCTTCACTTGCTTCTCGCGACTTCCCACGCAGATCAATCTCAACATCCATTGTCATCTTGTGAATGACATTGACAATCTCTTACCGACTGTCACTCGACCAGGACAGACAATTGAGTGGTTCCGAGGAGATCTTGTACGTCCTCTTCAGATTGAGAGGAGAGAAGAGATTGGAGAACGAGGCAATCTCGTGGATTTGAAGATCCTCCCCTCGAGTTATCGCAACCGATCTGAATCAATGGACTCATGCGAAAATTTATCTTAAAAATTACTCACTTGCAATCTGGTGAAAACTGAATGCTCTTGACTGATCGCTTCGCTTTGAATCGGAAAACGATCGATTCAGTGAGCATGTTCACGTAGAGAATTTCTCCTTCTGAAAAGAAAGGATGAGCGGTATAATGTAATCAGTGGATTTTAGGAGAGAGTTGAATGGACTTACTCTCATTGGCAACCAGCAGATGGGATCCAGTGTTGTTGAGGGCCATGGTTGTGATGTTGTATAGAGCCTCGATGTTGAGCGTCCGGGAGACATTGCTGCAAGATAACAGAGAATAAACACTTAAATAAATTTTAAAATGGAGAATCGTTGCAAACGATGCAACGCACGAGAAAGAACATTTCAATCTGATTTGAATGATGTCTATGGTGGCTCCCGCGCAATAGAAAGGAAGAGGGTGGCTGAGAGCGCGGTAGATCAATGATCTCTTCAGGCAAGGGTAAATCGATAGGAGATCAACAAAATGATTTTTAAAAAACTCACTTTTTAAGATCGATGATTGTGATCTTGTTGCCCACAGGGCTGATCACGGAGTTTCCATCGTGAGAGAACAGAATGTTTCCATTCTTATAGACAGACCCGAACAAGTTTGAGAACTGAAAAAGTCGAATGAAAATTATGTTGTAGAACAAAATTGAATTTGAACACTTCAAAAACCTACTCGAAAATTGATGTCCATAGCTTCAATCGGTCATGAACGATGGAGACTGTTATCGAGCGCCGACCTGCAAAATTTCAGGTACTTTAAAAACAGTAATAACTAGAAAATCGATAAAAACAAAAAATAGTTTTAAAAGTGAATAGACGATTTTTCTTACAGTAATCTAAAATGCACGTTGCGTGCCGAAATATTTTCTTTTTGCGAGTGTGTTTTCACAAAATAGCACGGAACGGTAAATTAATTCTTGCATGGCTGTAACGCTGTGCCAAGTGCTCTCGAAAAATGACGTCAAAATTTTTGACATCGATTTCGCCATTCCCGCCGTTCTTTATCGTGCAACAGTTGTTCATTTTCGTTGTCATTGCAGTCGAGATGGCTCCTGCCACCGCGGACATCACGGAAGACTACTATGAGCTGTTAGGCGTCGATAAAAGAGCGACGGAAGCCGAAATTAAAGCCTCCTTCCGCAAGCTGGCCCTCAAGTACCACCCGGATCGCAATCCCGGAGACGAGAAAGGTTTGCTTGTCTCGTCAGCTTTCGGTTAATCACAATTTCACTCCAGCCCAAGAACAATTCAAGAAGATCTCGATTGCGTACGCTGTCATCTCCGATCCAGTGAAACGACGCAACTACGATGTCAGCGGCCCATCCTCATCTCAGGTAGAGTCTCCATCCTTGATCGGATTATGATAATTATTGTTTAGATGGACTTTGATGGTTTCGATGTCTCCGAGCTAGGAGGAGTCGGTCGTGTCTTCGGTGCTCTATTCTCCAAGCTTGGAGTGCCAATCCCCACTCAGATCAGCACCAAGGTATGCACAGTTTATAGTTATATATTTGTCGTTATTTATTAGTTAATTTATGTTCTGTATGAGTTTCATCATGTGAGGTTACCCAAGCGAGAAGTGTTAGTCACCACTCGGTGAATAGTAGCTTACGAAAGAGTGAGTGGAACTGTGACCATAATACCTTGACGAAATTGTTCAACAACATTATTGAAGTTTTGCACGATCTATCTAGAACGGAATAGTGAGGACGAATCATACAACTTGTGGAAATATTAATTTATCTCTAAAATGGAATAATCCCTTCTTGCAGACACTTGCTCAAGCCCGTCATCTTGCCGAGGGAACTCCCTGTGATACGACGGCAACTCTCCTCGAACCAGGAAGACCCATCTCTGCCTATGTCGCCAAACAGGTAACCGCTTGCTTCCCTTTTATTATGTGGTCGCATTTACTTACCGTAATTCATGTAATCCGTCCAGGAAGCAGCGTTCTACAAGGTGGAGGTGAAGGACGAGCACCGTTCGAAGGGCGTCTCCATCGTGTGCAAATCGCCATCGATGAGCAAGTTCAAACTCGTGTTGTTCGATCGAGACGGAGGAGTCCGACTCATCCATGTAAGATATTGCAGCAAAACTATGGTAGACAATCAATTAGCTTCCAAGAGTTAAAGAATGCAATATATCAAGTGTATCCATCAAGCACTCTCATTCTCTTCCTCATAGTTGACGTCATCTTCTCCCTTTCAGGAATCACAGAAGCGTAAATCGTGCACGATGGCGTCGATGTTCTTCGTTCCTCAACAGATTGCGAATCTGGAGGAATTCGTGCCGATGAAATTCCATATGGAAGACAGAGATACGCCCCTCACCTTCCACTACTTGGACACATTGGAGGCACAGGTATGGCAAATATTTATTATTAAAAACTGTATTTGCTAAAGTATTCATGGTTCAAATCAAAGGAGTCGGATATTCATTTCGATATGAGAAATTATCGTAGCACAGGTCTCGCTAGTCCGTTTTGCAAAATGAAACATCAAAAGTTTGCTTTTGGTGGATTCGATCCATGGCATTTCTTATTGGCGATAACTTTATCCATGGCATATCTGAGACCGATGTGACTGAAAACGTACTAGTCTATTTTTTATGGGGAGCTGATGAATTCGGAAGTTTTTTTTCAGATCTAACCATTAATAAATACTATTCCAGGCAGCTCAACTACTCGATCCTCGTGCGCACTACCTCTGCGTGTACGGAGACAACTGGCTGAATCAAGTAAAGTAAGTGAAGTTTTATTTTATTTATTTTGTAAGCTACCATTTTTTTACCACGCCGAAAGCAATTCGCCCCTTAGTTTCCGATAAAAAAACGAAATTTATCCTGTTGATCAAAAAAAATTAAGGCAATCCTTTGTATCGGCAACAATATGTAGTTTTCTCTCTATCACAAGACTATCAATTTCCCTTTCAACAGTCGATTATGCGATTGTTCGATAATCGTCTTGTCTGCAGATACTCGATCACTTTCCTTCCACTGAGTGAGAAATGCGACGAATCGATGAATGGAATCTCATTGGCGGAATCGGCTCTCCTTCTCAAGAAGACCGAGATGAACACTTTCTGTGAGGAGTACAAGGAGGCAAAGAGAAAGTGAGTGAAGAACGATGGAGAAGGAAGGAAAAGATCAATGATGACTAGTTAGATAAACCATCTGTCCCATCGTTAATAGTAGTAGATTTCTGTATCATGATGAAAAGGTGTAATGATTCTATCGAAGTTTTGCAAGGTTCTCGGCCCATGTAGATTGCAGATCAAAGACCAATCTCTTGTAGATACGAAGCGGCGGTGGTTCGATTGAAGGAAGAGGACAAGCTTCTGAATGATCTGTTGAAGACGAGAGAACAATTGTACGATACAGTGGTCAATACAGCTCAGGAACGATATCAGACAGACATCTCCCCATCAGGGAGACAGAAGTCATTCTTCGGCCTTTTCTAGTTTTACTGTTCATGCCAATCATTTGTTTATCTGCTCCTCCCCTCTTTCTATAGCTCCTCTTCCTCTCTTTCCCTGGTGAATTCACTTCAATCGTTGTGACGATTCTCCCCTATTTCGTGTTGGATTTTCTCGTTCGTGCTTTATACTTCAATTCACTATCTCTGTACCAAAATTATTCAAGAGTTATTTATTTCTAATAATAGAGTTTATGCGGATAGTTATCGAATAGAGTTCAGTTTGATTGCATTTGCATAAATAAGCATGCTGGGATAAATCTAATTTGCAATTCGATCATCGGTTTCGTGCAAAAGAGGAAGTCGTTCTACTTTACGATACTTTCATTCATTTCGCAATCCTATTGATGTTCTCCCCCTTCCCTTCTCCTCCCCTCTCTCTCTCTCATTCTCCCCTCTGGCTCCGCCCCTTTGTGGGGAGAGAAGAGGAGAGGGAGAGACTAGCCCCTCTATGCTGACGTGTCATACCCGCTCCCTCCATTGCAGGAGACAGTCTTTCCACATCATTCTCAACTAGGGGCCAGTCCCCCCAGCCCCCATCCAACCAATGGCTCCCACCCGAATTGTGCTAGTGCCCGCGGGTACTGTCATGTCGTCATCCAATCGAAAGATGCCAATTCCATCGTCGAATCGAGTCGCCATCCCATCCACTAGCTACGCCCCATCAGCACAAGTGAAGGTAAGTTACTTTGACCTACCTCTATGGCTATCCGTTGACCTACCCCATTGATAATCGATTGTGTCTTCAGATGGAGCGAGCCGTGACTCCACGTCGCATCGATCCCCTCGAATTGCTCAATCCGACGCCAATCTCGAAGACTCGAAAGAGAGAACGACTCACTGCTCTCACTGCCGAAGAGAAATTGGCAAGAAGGAAGATGAAGGTGAGATACTATCGACTGTTTTCGTCCTTTTTAGTAGGTCACGTGAATAGAATGTGGACCATTTCCCCTGGACTAGCCTGCACTTTGTGTTTACTGACAGCTGGGTAGGGAGACTACGGTAGTCCCTCCCAACCCATCGCCAACTGACTTTATTTGCAGAATCGCGTGGCCGCTCAGACGGCGCGTGACCGTAAGAAGGAAAGGACGTTCGGATTGGAAGATTGCGTGAAGGATCTCGTCGATGAGAACAGAAGATTGAGAGAAGAGAACGAGAAACTAATGGAGAGATTGACTCGACTCGAGCAAGAGGCCGCAATGAGAAGAGACGCACCAGCCACACCATCCATGTACACCACCAACCACACGACCCATCCCATCTCGTATCCGTCGACCACCGTAGTCACCCCCCTTGGATCAGCCGCATCCATTAATGATCTCCAGCAGAGGGCTCAGGCTGTGACTACGATGTCGTCAAAGAAGAGTATGGTGGATCGAATGACTCTGGTGCGTATTATGATGGTGCTCCTCTCCTCTCTTCCCTCGAAGTCGACGCCCTTCTCGAAGATCTCGGAGATGTCGACGTCGATCAAATGTGTGCCTCTCTCTACGAGGGTATCCAAGGAGAGAAAGGAGAGACTCACTTTGACTCTCCATCGTCTTCTCTCGAAGAGACCTCGTCCCATCCCTCGTCATCCCCCCTGATCGACTACGACCCGGCCATGGAATGGTCTCCCCTTCTCGAGGAACAAGACCCTTTCATCTACAGTAATCCTCACTCGGACTCGTCATTCGATCAATACGATGCCTATTCCTCCTCTTTCGATCCCCTTCACGACCATTCTCTCCTTGTGAGACCCTCTTTCGAGTCATATGCTCAGTAGAAGAGTAGATTGTATTGTACCTATCTTTCCTCCCGTCTTATGTTCCACTATGGGTTAGCGAGTTTTACACGCACACAAATATTTTCAAAGATTATCTTGTCTTGGACATTAATATTCCCTTCCCCCCTGTCCCACCTCCAGAATTGTTAATAAAGAGTATCGATTTATTTCTGTATATGCTCTGGATTCGTTGGACATCACACGCAAAAAGGAGAGAAAGATAAGCGAGAGCGAGTGAAAGAAATGAAGCAAACAAGAGTGAGTCAGAGAAAGAAGAGAGGAACTATCCGGAACTAGATACAATGAAGCCACAACGAACCAATTATTATTCCCTATAACGAGAGGAGGTACAACGGGGGTAGATCAAGAATACCCTATAAGGGAGAGAAAACCGAGTATGTGATACGGGGAAGGACGGTAGATCAACGGGAATTAAGCATTCTGCTCTTCATCTTCTAATAAATCATCGATCTCGGGCATTGGATATCGAAGGATCGCAGCACAACCTGGAATAGTATGGATTAGTAATGAAGTAGAAAGAAGAGGAAACGGATTACTGAATAATGGATGACTAACCAGTTAGCAATGTGAGTTGCTCGCCCGAGACATGCATTGAGGAGAAGATGAGTACGGTGCCATTCTGGAATATCGATTTCTCTCCCTACCGTACTCCAATCGATGAACTGACCTCTCTTTTGACACTCTCCACTAGCTTGACATATTTTCTTCTCGTCTCGATCGAATTCGATCGGAAGAGAGAATCGGAGAGGAGCAGAATCTCGATTGCCTGTGAAAAAAACATGGATAGAAGGCTTGAACCAGCAAATAACACCCATTCTCCACCGTCATTCCCCCCTACCTTCTCCTTATTAGCTCTATCGACGTGATTGTATCCATAGTACGCCCTCTCGGGATCAGTGGCCATCAATTCGAAGAACTGATTGAGCGCCTTCACTTCGCCTTGCGCCTGCAATCAGTTACATCCTAATTTGCTTTCTGTCTAGATATAATCGACGAAGAGTTTTCCTTGGACATTTCACTCCTTTACGAAACGAGACTCCACGGGAGCCGTATGAAAAGCAGGTGCAATTTGTGCAGCAGGTGGACACGTTGATCAAGCATTTTCTTATCTGACCTTTGTATCAGCCAGTCTCACAGCCACATTCGGGTCCTCCAACACTTCCCTCAGTGCGTGTTTGAATCCAGAGGAGGAATGAGTAAGCAGGAACTTCGCCTTCTGAAAAAACGACCCATCGATAATCGTACAGTGTCCCTCTCTTTCCCATTCGGGAGATCTCATCTACCACTAAACGCTTCACTTCTCTCCTGAGTCTTTTTTCTTGAATCTCTATGGATACGTTACGACTGGAAGATCCGTTTGCCTTCGTTTCTTCCCTATGGAAGAGGGAAGGATGAGGAAAGGAAAGAACCATCTTTGTCCCAAAAGAGAAAACTGAAGCTATCATACAGATCTTTAATGGCCCATCTAGTCACTTCATTCGGAGTGCTCTTTGAAGGGGTGCTAAACATACGACAATAAGATATATCAAACAATGTATAGAGGAAGAGTCAGATTTCACTCAATTGTATAATGGTGACCCTGTTCTATAGACTACTTGTTCTTTCCAAACTGAATGACAGGTGTGCGGATTTGAGAAACGATGTCCATTCATCAAATCCCTCCTCTCACCTGCTCTCCAAGTATCTTCTTTCCCTCTTTATCGGCATATTCGAGGAAATGGGCGAATAATTGCTCCTTGAGGAATCCTCGCGACGCTATCAACACGCATTTGATCACCTGAACGAAAGAATTATTGATGACATTTTAAATTTGATCCATGCGTGGGCCGGCATCAGGCGAACATTTTATTTCAGGGAAGTGGTACCACACAAGGTTTTAGTGCCATAATCCACGCGGAGAGGGCAGTGGGCGCATTGCATTAAAATTAGGCATTTCTTTCGGATGCAGATACCGGCCCACGCATAGTAATTTTGGAAATAGCCTAATGCAATGCGCCGCACTAATGCCCTAATGCCTAATGCAGTGCCCCGCTCCGAGTGCTCGGAGCGGGGCTGAATGGTCACATAATGGTTGTCTCCACTCACATTGAGATTGATGTGTCTCAGCATGGCGGCGCTCACGTTGTCGAGGAATCTCTCGATGCCCTTATCGTGTTGAGAGGCGAATCCCTTCCGCTTACGGGGAATCTCAACGATCACATATCTGACCTATCCGAACTCCCCACCACCGTACCTGCACATCGATCTTAGCCCTGACAAGTGTCATGGCGGGCGTGAGCAGACAGACGTGAGCGAGTCCCTCATGAAGAACGACGGCAGCGACGTCGGCTTGAGTGGCGGGGTCGAGGGCCATGTCGAGACGGTCTGAGAGGAGGGAGATGGCAAGGAATACTTCATTGTGAATCCATACGATTTCAATCGTTCATTCATTGCTCGCTTCTTCAACAACATCTTTCACCAGGTTGTCTACTGCTCCACCGAATAGACGAATTTTCACTGCGAGCGAATAACTCCGATTTCATTCTGCTTCATCCGCAAAGAAATTTCTATGATTTTGAACATCCTATTCTCCACCCGCACCCCATTCCCACCCTAAACCATCCCTGGTCTCCTCACCCAGATCGATGGAGTCCCATTCCAACTTCTCGAGAGTGAACTTCCTATTCGGTTCGAGGTCGAGTGTGTGGTACGCGCCCTTCTTCACCAACTCGTTCTCCTCGATGTTGCGACCCTTAAGATCGTACAGTTAAAGGCTAGGTGGATACCAATCGCAGATGGTACACCGGCCAAATTTGAGATTCACTTGTTCTATGTATGCCGTAGGTCTAACCATGGGTGGTAGGCGGCGTGGAGATGTTACAACAAAAAGAATTTTTTATAGAATTTGAGAGATAATATCATCCCCAATCGTACCTTGAGATGGAGTGCGCATGCTCCAGGGTCGAAGTCAATTGCTTCGACGGTGATTGTGAGTGTGGTGTGCACTCGTTGAGACGAAGTCGTACCCGTTGACGACTCGGACGTCACCTTGAAGGATAGATAATTATACTATTTGCTCCAGTTTTCTTTGCCATCAGTGCCGCAAAAAGGACTTCTTTCCTCACCTTCCTGATGGTGGAACACTTGACAGTGTCCCCCACCCTGATTAGATTGTAGATGTGCCACATGTCCTCTGCCTCCTCAGCGATCAGACCGACGTACCTGAACATAAATACGTCCAAAAAAGAATGAAATACTTCAAAATTCTGCAGAAAGATGAAACTCACCCCGGCCCGCCTCTTTCTATGCCTCGTTTGAACTGTTTCATCTGCAATCTTCACGTTTCTCCTCCGTTCAATCTTGTGTTTCAGAGATATTCCAACCGTTGATAACGGATTGTGGTGTAATACAGGTGACAGATGAACGCATTTATAATTCACATATAATTTATCATGACAGTGGTGTTACAATCATCGGCTAATCGAGATCAAATTCGGGTTGATTAGTCATCGGGGGACCATTTGAATGCTGTTAAAGCTGTCTTTTTGCTATTTGAATAATGCGTTGATCGATATGACAAGAATGAAGGGACGGGATGAGATCAAATAGAAACCAATCAACAAAGTCACTGGGATCAATCGACAATACAACCGATATCGGTGATAAACACTGTTCACACTTGCCTAAACTATTCTCAATGTGCGAAATGTAAATAAAATCTCACTGCATCCGGGGATTAATATAATTACTATTTACAATACAAATCATTATCTCTTTCAAACTATCAAAGTCATAAATAGGTAATCTAGAGGGACGCTAGAATGCACTCGAGACACGAGCACAGATTGCTGTTGATCGCTTGCAGAGACGCTCTCTGAAATAATAAAAGCAGTTTGTGATCAACCATCTTGATCACCACCGTAATACAAAGACACGGTGCTTACCGGATTGAGGAAGACGCCGGGATATCTCCACAGTCCGGCCATGCCACTCTGCTGCAGCATGAGCAACTGCTGGGGTTGAGGACCTGTAAGGATACGTAGAATATCGATCCCACTCCGTTACCGTAACCTACTGCTACCGTACCTGGCGTCTCTCCGGTGACCGAGTTCTCGATGAGTCTCACGAGAGTGTTGAGCATGCGAGAGGAAGTGCATGATTGGACGAGACCAGTGATGCGCTGGTCCAGAAGACTCTCACTGCAGATTATCGATTGATTCATTTACCTACCGTATCTAATCATCATCAGCAATCGATAATCGTTCCTCTACCGTACTCACACGATGGGCACTACTCCGGGGAAGAGAGTGACTGCCTCGAGAAGATACATGAGGACGAAGTCGATGTTGGGGCAGCTGCGAGCGTGAATTGCCTGAGAATTTAGATAAATAAAACAAAATCAACAATTCATTTTTAAAATATGCAAAATTTCAATAATGGTACTTGAAGAATATATTTGGTGTTCTATTACAGCGTTCTGCGATGGCCCATCAATCCAATTCCCGCTAACCCACATACATGAAACCAGTGAAACTTTGACCGGGCACTTTCCGAATCAATGAGATGGAAAGCCTTGCTCCAAAGTTTCCTCCAAAGCAATCATGGGCATCATTGTTTGTAGCAGCAAAACCCACCCGGTTCTTTCGAGTTCAACCGACCCGATTTAATAAATTCATAGTAAAACAAGGCGTGATGTACTTAATTTGGCATATTTTAACTAAGATCCCGCCCGATATGCATACCGCCTCAACAATTCTTGCACATGTATGCTCCAAAGCAAAACACACTCCTTCCTATCTCCCCATAACTCCAACAAGACTCACGAGCACAGTGGCAGCGAGTGACTGTTGTTGTTCCGTGTCGAGTATCTGGGGATCGAGTAGTGGATGCGAGTCCTCTTCCTCCTCCTCCGCCCCTTGCCACACCGACGGAGCCGGCACCAACTTCCTGCAAGGGGAAATCTTGGTGCTTCCGTATCTCACGCTACTAATATAATAATAGATTCCGAATATCAGTGCTAATCAACACTGAAATAGAAACAACCCAACCACACCGATTCATAATATTTTCATGGCATTCTCGTGTCTCACATAGTCCGCAAAATAATCAAACAGTCCAAAAACAGCAATTATCCTCTGTTGTCGAAAGAAAAAAGGACATTCTACCTATAAATATCAATGTTTCTAATGGTTACACAGCCGCGATTGTCTTCTCGATCTCTATCCACTCTCCTCAGCCATACCTCTGTTTCTCGACGACAGGAATGGCCAGGGAGAAGGAGCTGAATGGATTGGAAGGAAGGATTCTCTCGGACGGAAGACGTTCGCGAGAAGTGAGACGGAACCGAGACATCACCTGATGAGAAAACGATTAGGGATAATTTATACATTTTAAAATGAACCAAAAAGAAAATCACCCAAAAATCGAACAATATGAATGAACTTGTCACATCTGCGTTCTACTCTTCGTATAACAGTCAGACCAAATCGCCTAGACAATGTTTCTCCGATTCCCGACAGAAATTAAACACAAAGACCAAAGATCAGCTCTCTCTCACCTTTTCGTCGAATGGGAGGAGTGCCAGGAGGAATGCGAGATTGTGCTTTGTGAGTACGTACGGATTCGAGTGAACGCCGCTCCTGCAAGACAATCTTTGTATCCATTTCAACTTCAAAGATGCAAAGTTACGATGCAATACATCACTTTGATGTCTCATAAAACGGTTCATTGTAATAGTCAAACTATTCCTTTGAATCTCCCTAGAGATCAAAGATCAAAGCTCAAAGATCAGCACTCACTCCTGTCCACTCTTGGCGGAGATTCGCAGCAGCAGATGCAGCAGCTGCACGACTTTCATGCACAGCGACGGCTGTCGGAGACCCTGAATCGTGATGGTGATCCAGTGAGCTCCCCTCGGGAATACCGTACCTTGAGTAGGTATCCGACGAGTGAGAAGTTGAAGTTGGCACGGAAGGAGAGGCCGGCGAATTGATCGAGGGTCTTGAGATCCCATTCGAGAGGAGTCCGCGCCTCCATTACCAGCTTCTCCAGACTCTGAACGGATAGGTTAGATAATTTTGATAATGCAAAAATAAACGGTCATTAGTGTTTCACACCCAACATAACAGTAAAAATATCCCAAGAGACGTATTAAATCCGCATCATGGAAGGACAGAAATGCAATATAAAAAAATTTAAATTTGTTTCACATAACTAGGACGGCACTTTTGTGCTCCAGTAATACTCCTAAACCAAGGGACGATAACAACTATGATTCTACGCTTACTGTTCCTTCACCATTCAACAATAAACGTATTTCCTAGGTGTCTACTGATTGTGAGAAGCGTTATCAGCGGAATTCTACCGTACTCCTACCGTACCCCTCCTCTTCCCTTACCGTATGCTCGAATACTCCCATCTGGTCGAGATGCGAGAGATTCGCATGAAGCAGCTGGATCGCGTGCTCGTACACCACCGCATTCTCCAGCTAAAGAGAAGGATTATCGATTGATTGGCTCAAGCTACCATACTCCCCGAATCACCCCTGACTACCGTACCTGGAAGAGTACGATGGCGATCCAGAAGACGAGTCGATGGATGGACGAATTGGATGGAGTGAGAGTGTGGACTCGAACGAGCGAGAGGGCGACGCCCGCAACGGAGGAGAGAGACTCACGACGTTTGATCACCTGATCAGAAGAACGATCTAATTAGAATAAAAGAAACTCTTGAAATTGTCCCATTCCCAAAATCCACAATTGATCAGAAAGAATATTGTCTCATATTTATATCAAAAGTTAGAGTTGCGCGCATCTAAGATAAATCTTACAGTACGTATTCTAATTTTTCAAAAAAATGCGACCAGTTCCTCCAATCAGTCCCTTTCCCTCTTTTGTCGACTTGTGTTTCTTCTTCCCTACCTGGACCAGCAATTGGAAGATGCTCTTCATCTCCGCCTCACACAGAGTGTGCGCCAGTGAGGAGAACGCGATGAGTGATCTGCAATATTATTCAGTCCCCACCCAGATCGACACCACCACAAATCGTACGACGTCCAGTCAAGGAAGATGCGACTCACCGTATCTGCACCTCTCCCCTTCCCTCGAATGCCCAATGTCTCGAGAGGACTCTCCATTCCACCAGCCAATCCCGACTCGATCCGCCCTCCCCTTGCACTTCCTGCAGAGAAACAGGTGAAATATTAGGAGGAAATGTGTATAATGCCAAATGACTGCGACAGTGATCATTATTAAATTTCGAATCCGTATCATAATCCCTCATTGCAACTTCACCTCACCTACTGATTCAATACAAGGAAAATCAGGTATTCAAAATTAACTATTCAATATTTTCCATTTCTCGCTCCTTCCAGTCTCCCTATGATTCACTTGTCAGAAGAAAACACTCACATTGACGGCGGTAATAATGAGATTGAGTATCTGATGGAGATTGGCGTGTTTCCCTCCACTCGAAGGGACGTCCTCCTCACAGATCGACTCGTAGTCAGAATCCTCACTTCGATCACCGCAACTGCAATGTGAAGTCTATCCTTAACGTGCGGTACTCGATTACCGTGAGCGTCTATATTTTGGTTTCAATGTTAAAGCAAATAGTGACCTAGCTTAGCTGTTCAATAGTCAACCAAATTCTCGGGGGAAAATCATTTATCGCAATCCTACCGTAACCATATCGTACTCGTACCTGGTATCAGTCTGGACATGGTTCATGATCATCTCGACGACTTCTTGTCCATTGTCGTAGTC
>LS566840.1:148627-208954 GCA_900490775.1 Pristionchus maxplancki
CCCCCCCCCCCCCCCACTCACCACTGAGTGCCAGCTTGGTATTCGCTCCGAAGGACTGGAATATGTTGGAGACGAGTGTGTAAGTGGCGCATCGAAGGAAGGGCGGCCCCGTCCCCGAGACACACGAGATGATGTGCATCAGATGGGCGAGGTGAGACTCGACTGCAAGGCAGTTGTCGATAAGGGAATACTGTATCCTACCGTATCAATCGATAGATAACTCACGGAAAGTGACGTCAGCGTCGAAGGTGATCACTAGGAGGAACGCCATCAGTCTCGACAGCGACACTCGTGGCTCACGAGCACTCACTTGAGAGATCGTTCTGGAAGGAAACGATTGGTATCGATTGGATATTCACTGTGCCAGTTATACCGTACCCCTACCGTACCTCTCTACAATGAGGGCAGCCAATCGATCTCCTCCTCTGCAGGCAGCTTGAACGACTTGAAGGGAGGACGCCAGAGGACACGCGTGCATCAGACTAAAAAGAATAAAAGTTGATCCTGGCTGATTGAAGTTTCCTGTGTTCTTAATATTTACATCTTGCCTAAATTATAGTGATAGGTGTGGACGAGAGAGCGATAAAATTCCAAAAACCTTGCAGTGTTGCAGTTTCACTTTAATTCGCTATGCAATCCCTCTATTGATTTCGTTGACAAAATAAATCGATCAAAAAACAGATTCCCCGAAAAATGTCCGATTTAATTATGTTTCACAAATTCCTTTCTTTTTCCAGTTTCATGGCGCAGACACAATCACTCAGCAACCCATTCCTCGATAGTACACAGCTCCCGAATGCCGAACCACCCCTTTCCCACTGACCGATTGAGCAGTGTGTGCAGGGTGACGTTGTCGAGTGTCCCGATCCTCGGCCACACATCGCAGCAGATCGCCGTCCCGAGGGCGCCGCCCACCTGCACAAGACGTTCTATTATTTACACCCGGCCATGTAATTCAATATTAGGCGCAAAAGGGAAGAAGAAAGGGGAAAGAAGACCAACCTCAGTGGCCATGGACAGTGATCCGAACAGCTCCGCACGAGACTCCTCCTTCAGTTGGGCGATCTGAAAACGGGGAGGGATTAGTTGTACTGAAATCACTTGAACGCAATAATATCAAATTGATCAATATTATCAATCCTCTATGCTCACTCATATTCTTTGGACTTGGTGCAACATGTTTCAATGAGGTAAACGCATAGCGCAGTTAAGTTAATAAGTTATTTATTTTTTCTAAACAAATTCATCTCATGTATACATTGGTTGACCGATCTCCCGATACATCTCTCGCCACTGCAACTCTAATCTTCCATCCCCAACTCACCAACTGCCATGCATCGGCTAGTGAGTAGAGTAGAGTGACCGAACCCATGTCGAGTAGTCGAGGAACGAGAATAGTGAGTAGAGATGGTTCATGGGAGACCAGAGCGGAGGCTGTGCATTGCAGGAATTCGAGAGAGTTCGAGGGGACGAAGACGCACGGAGTCTCCTGGAAGTGAGATGGAATAAATCGAGAGAGTCCTGTATTAGCTAATTGGTTTCTAAGTGTAAGCAGCGAACCTTCCATTACAGAATACCAGCCACCTAGTCTCTATAAAAGCAAGTGAAGCAGAAAGTAAGCTAGCTTCATTTATGAATTGAACATTTATGAATCGCTCACCTGCAACGAGGCGGCGGTCGGCAGTTTGAGTGCATCCGATAACACGCAGAGGAGACGATACGCTGTCGATCTGCAAGATGTCCTCGATTATTACTCATTTATAAAAACTATAAAATTAAATAAATGATTGAATAAATTAATAAATACAATAGTCTGACCTCACAGCGACGTCTCCGTCTGCCAGATGGACGAAGGCGAGCGAGATGAGATGGAGGGAATTCGCCCTGATGAGAGGAGGAATTGAGGAAGGACAATTGGGGTTTCATTGTGGAGATATTATGCTACATCAAGTACTAACTCGATTGAATCTCCATTCCCATCAAACATAACATCCATTAAACAAAATTGCACTAGGCGTTTCGTTGTTGCACGGTTGTTTCAAAGTTCCCTCACTCTACTCCGGATTGATATTGTAGACTTCTCTTCGTCAAACAACCCCTATCTGTTCACCTCAGCGGCGGAATGACTCCTCCCTGCTCGACACTGGCCATCCTCTGCCTCTCTGCCATCAATCTGGACAGGAGAGTCGCGGCTTCGCATCGGAGGGATACGAGGGGAGAGGAGGGCTGCACCAGAGTGAGCACTGTCGGCGAGATCATCTCCAGCTGCAATGATGAGCCATTAATATTACTCAATGTTCTTAAAATGTAAAACTCCTGTCAAAAATCCCAGATCACAAAGACTGTCTCACAATCAGATAAATCTGAGCAAATGCTGCCCCACATCATCGAAGTTTCACAGATGCTACGTACAATTGGAATGGGAGTAAAATCAATTCTCCAATTTTTTGGTGCTCAATAAAATGTAAACATATATATAAATATTTTATTATCTATATACTCAAGAATTCACCTGTTCAAAGTCGGTGCACTGGTACACATCAGCAACGGGAACTTGGTCGTTGCCCCATGGTCTCGACCCGATCACCACCATCATGTTCTCGTATAACTGAAGACGATTATCGATTCATGATTTTAAAAAGTAGTTGGACATGTCAGTCCTCAATATGGATGAGATTAATTGGATGAGCGTTTCAAACGCTAAGAATTCTACCCTCGTATTTTTGCGCTTCAATCTCAATGCCTAAGCAAGCACGAAAAAAGTATTGCAATAAGAATTCGACATCACTCGTTACCTAAAAACAATAGGCTATTCTCCCTCCCCTACACAACCCTCCTGCCGTACCTTTATGGTGACGGGTATCTCGTCATTGGAGATGAGTGCAGCAGGGAAGGAATGAGTGGGCGGAGAGAGAAGAGCGCGCGATCGAGGAGGAAGAAACTCGAGAGGAGTCGCCAGAGAGATCGGATCGAAGTTGATACGCATCTGCAAATATATTTCATTCGATGAAATAATTTTGCAGCATGAAAAGGAAGGAAAGATCAAAGACCAAAGACGACTGACCGTCTGTAGGAGAGAGAAGTTCTCGAGTAGTTTGTTGTAGAGAGTAGTGGATGCATTGAGAACGAGCACTTGCTCGATGTGAGCGAACGCATCGGCAGGGAACATCTTCATCTGAACGAGAGCGAATGATCGTTGATGGTGGAGCAGAAAGAGGATGCATTGAGACCGTTTCTGATGAATCATAATTTGACCGCTTGTTGTAACCGAATATCACCTAATTGATTTAACAAGAACAAGGACTTAATCAGAGGTAGTATTTTTCTTGTTGGACTACAGGTGGAAGAATGATCGGACACAACAATACACACTTCTTTCGTTCCCCTCATGAAACCCCGAATCTCCTATCCGTCCCCCCAACTGACCAGATTGGGTGCTTCATAGCACATGAGTCCATCGAGGAGACAGATCCACTTCGTCCGTCCGCATTTCTCCCCGATCAACTTGTTCACGTTCTCGATCTCCACGTTCCTGCCAAGACATCGATAAATTCCCTTCCTACCGTACCCTACGAACTACCGTAACCCTTGCACTACCACCCCTCGCTCACTGCAGTCTCCTTATGACGATGGCGTAGATGGGAACGACGGGTCCTCCTCGTTCGTTGACGACCTTCTCATTGAGATGGATGAAGAAGGGAAGGGCGGGGTCGAGGGTCTCAGTGGGAGCCGCAGGATGGATCACCGTGTCAGGCAGCGACTACAATTATACATTATTATTATTATTTAAATAAATATTATTATTGGAATACCTTTAGGAGCGCATCGACTCGTGAGTAGAGGGGCGAGTTGGAGACGAAGGAAAGTTGACGGAGCACCTGCAGAGAGGAGAGGTGAAAAACTTCGAACTAGGCGAATCCGTGCAAATCGTTCACATGATTAACAACCCATGAGGAACCAAAACTCAATGAGTCTCCAGTGGGGAGTTGTTATTGCAATAATTGTAAATGTAATCTATTATTGGTGACGATGCCGAACAGATTGAATGTTGAATCTTCTTCGTGTATCCACCCAGCGGAATAGCACGAACTCACCGGGAATCACCAACTCAAAAATTGCACGGCACAAATCGATTATGCCCATCCCACACCCGGCAAAATGTCAGTCTTTTCTCACCTCTTGTTTATCCGTCACGAATAGTTGGTGGGCATTCAGGAGCAACTGCTGATTGGTCGAGGGAGCGGGAGACGACGCTTGATCCTCCACTGCCGTATCCTCGATCATCCCAGCCAGAAATCTGCAATATCATTGTTTCGCCATCGATGCATAGTCAGGACAAAGGTAAACCTATGACTTTCCCGTTCCACACTTTCCTCATATTTCTCGTACTACTGCTATTTTTAATATCAGACAGAAATCCTCAGGTAAAACTCTCCCTCCTCACCCCTTGAGTGGCTCCGTCCACTTGTCAATGAGTGGTTGGAATGGTTGGATGGAGGGATCTCGATCTCTCGTGACCGATGGACCATTCGCCGTAGCTTGCAGTAGTTTCGAGATGAGAGTGAGACCACGAGAGATCCGTCGATTGGGACGAGCCGTCACCAACTCGTGTTCGAATGGAGAGACTGCAAGGGGAGGGGATGACGGTATTAAGAGTACGGTAACATGATGGGATCGGCAACTGACCAATGGCTGGATTGATGAATCGTAGGAACAGGATCTTTCCGAGTGAGACGGGGCCTTGGCCGGGGAAGCGGGTGTTGATCACTTGAGACACTTGCGAGCACACCTGCAAAATCCTTGCGATTTACGCACAATCAATGTTTCACGAGTGCATCAAGACGCAAACTTTGATCCGGGCAGCAATGCAGTCTTTGCACGGATGGCAATATAAATAAAACTGAATGTCGTCGTCTTCAAATCCCCGGATCTGACCTGTTTGAATCTCGGATTGGCCTTGTCGATGGAATGGACGATGAGCTCGAATGCGAAATCAGCAGCAGCGATCGTCGCCCCGATCGTCTCCTCCACTGAGCCTATCTCGCCCCGGTCCTCCACCTGGGAAAGGAGATGAAAGGAGAAAGGCGAAAAAATCCTTTGCCAGTCATACTCGTGTTATGACAGTAGTACAAGCCAAACCTTGCTGAGCTAAAAATAGTGTGACTGCCTGAACGTTCATACGGTGCACGGCTGGATTATAATCTTATATAAAAAAATAACAATTTTCTCGAAATTGACATCTCGGAACTTTTTGAACAAAGGATAATTGAATCAAGTTCTAGAACTCCTTTGTTCAAAAAGTTCCGAGATGTCAATTCCGAGAAAATTGTTTCAATCCTGCCGTGCACCGTTCATACAAACAACTCTAAACCTAACAGTAAGCAGACAGATCAATCCACCACTTTCAAGTTTCACTGGTCTAACAATAAGACTCAAGCTAGCATCAAAATGATCGAAATCGCATGGCTACCCTAAAGAAAAATTCCCTTCATCTTACCTCATACAGCACATCGGGTGTGCTCAGCACTCTCATCATCAGCGGTCGAAGGGTCTCCAGCAGATAAGCGTGCCCGAACATACGCATTGACCTGAAGATGATAGGTAATTACTGTAACCTTGCATCAGCTACAGTACACCCACTACCCTCCTCACCATGAGAGTAGTTTGGCAGCGAAGGAAGATCCTCGGAAGAGAGTGGCGGGGGAGGTGGCAGACTCGGCCTCACTCCACAGCACCGAATGGATCAATTGACCCATCTCGCTCCTCTCGGAGAAGGCAGAGACACATACGCGGCAGAGAGTGTCCTGCAATATGGGGATTGGTAAGATTTTATTTAATTTGTATTGTTTATTTTTCAACACCCAGCACACAACACATCAACGACTTTCACTAGCTTCAACTTATGAACAACCGATGGACCATGAATCTACCGCGCAGATTTTCCAATGTAAATCATGCAAATGTCCATGTGTTAATCTATCCGTTCGTACCCTAATTTTGAATTAATGCTAGAACTTAGATTCACAAGGTATGAACTCCAGGACCCTTTTCAGAAAAAGAAGAGAATAAAACTGACGATACTCTCATTGGGAAGGGCGAGTGCGAGACTGTTGACTATGTGCAGACTGCCGTCCTCCGCGGGTTGACACAGGAGACGGAGCAGTTCCGATTGAGAGCCCTGTCTGTCGGCTGCCATCGCGGGAGACGAGTGCTCCGCCACCACTCTGCAAGGGGAGACGAGTGCCTTGTCGGATCGATTTTGATTGTTGTAGTAATGTCAATTGTGGACAAATCAATGTCCACCGTTATCAAATGATCATCTAGGAATGATGCAGCACAGAACATCCTTCTTTTATTTATTTGCTTGTTCAAACACAAACATCATCGTTTTTACCATCAGCCAATGATCAAGTACCCCCGTTGCAACACAACTCTCCCCTGCTCACCTCGAGAGAATCTCCAGCATGTATCCTCTCACTCTCCACTCGCCGCCCCACGCCGTGTCCAACACTCGTGTCACTCCTGTATAAAGCCCCGATTCAGTAACCACGGCAACCGTATCGCGATTCTACCGTACTCACCCAATTCGGGACTCGCATTCACGAGTGCAGCGAGGGTAGTGAGCAGACTGTCGTTGCACTTCTTCACCATTTCTGGGGCCAGAGAGGCGTTTGCTATCTCCTCCACGGGGTTCCTGCAACGAATGAATTTGATTACAAACTTTTCACCGAGTGATTAATTTAAGGAAGGTAGCGAGATCAAATCGTTCAACATTAAATGTAGCAGCTTATGATCACTAGGTGAAGCATCAGTACCACTGCCGAAGAAAAAAATAAATTCAAGTTATCGAACGAATATCGCATAAAAAATACACACTTCGATCTCACAGGCGATGAATGCGAGAGCGACGCATCGGCGAACGAATCGAGAAGATCGTTGAAGAGTCTGAGGAGGAGAGAGATCAAAGACCAGTCAGACCATCTTGACTATTCTACAAGTTCACACCGCCATTAAAATATTCCTTTCTAGAGAGCCTATGTGTTTGTGGCTCAACGCCAAATCACCAGGGTCTATCATTCTCCGACTTCAACTCTAGATTCTCTAGAATCGATTCCCCGAGTAGATCACTCACTTGTTGAATGGTGCCGGCTGGATGGGAATGGTCATATTGCCGAGGAAGCGAGAGAGTGCGTTGAGGATGGACAGAAGCAGCTCCGTTCGCTGCAATCCATCACTTTTTTTTACGTTACAATAGACCACTCAGTTAATTCGAAAATTATTTCATTGAACAGATTTATTTCACCAATGTTCGCAGAAGAGCGTGAATATGAAATCCACATGAAACACAGCTCCTA
Source organism: Pristionchus maxplancki (assembly GCA_900490775.1). Lineage (NCBI taxonomy): Eukaryota > Metazoa > Nematoda > Chromadorea > Rhabditida > Neodiplogasteridae > Pristionchus > Pristionchus maxplancki. The sequence goes on from LS566840.1 coordinate 155,983, forward strand.
TAGGCTGACTTTCAGCTCTTATAATGGTACAAAATTTCTGAACAAGGAAACAACGTACACATAATTTCCAAGCAATATTCGTATTCCGCATGAAACACGACTGAGCCCTTCACAATTCCCTCCTATTCTTTCCCTAGCCGTGGTCCAACCCCTCTCCTTCACACCAACCGTGGGACTGAACGGGGTGGCGGGCGGGAGGGTGGCGACAGCACCCGCCATGCACTCGAGCATCCTCGATTGGAGGGTGGAGGGCAGTCGACGAGCGGAGCCATTCGAGACTACCACTTGCAGGAAGGAACACATCTTGCGAGTGAATGTCTGAAGAGGGAGGGAGATTGACAATGATCACTCACATGATGACTAAATCGTTATGGGCATGGGCACTCAACTAAATGTTCCGCCTGCAACGAGAAAGAGCGCGGAATTTTATATTTCGCTGCTAAACTCTACATCCATATTGCAAGTGTAACGTTAAAGCGATTGGTTATTATATTAAACTATTACTATAGTATACACACTCAACACCTGAACCTTTCCATTCTAAACTTGTTCGCCCTCCGAAACCCGAATCTGCCCTCTCCTCACCATCCTCTGATGGGGATTCCTCTCGACGGTGTTCTGACTCTGCAGAAGGGCGTTCATTATCTCACTCGTCGAATCCACTCGCAGCACCATTCCCTGTCGACGGGAGAGAATGTTCCTGCAATTGCATTTCTTTCTTATTTACTCGCTCACAAAAACAGTACTTAGTCCGACATTCACACTGGCACACGCTATCACTTCATTTGTTTCTTCCATTACCCGGGATATAATCAGCAAACGATCTGTCCTATCTAACTCAACCCCTTCCTGAAACCCGTCTCCACCCACTTGAGAATGTAGATGCAGTGCTCGACGAATAGAATATTGCTGGAATGGCCGGAGAGTTGGCTGGAGATCTGCTGGAGGAGAAACTGATCCAGTGAAGAGTGCACCTGTAGAGAGATCGGTTACTGCGGAATGCAATGGGCTTACTACTGTTGTTGATTTTTTTCCACCCTATATGCAAAGTGTGATCAATATTTCAAGCGAACACAGAAATTTATTGGTAAGCTGTCACATCAGTCTGGGAGCTATCAAGTCATTCTTCAAAGTCGGCACATGATTTCCTGGTGAGGCACACGACAACCAAGCTATCATACGCAAGACTGTGTCATTACTACCGTACCTCATACGACAATTCCTCCTTGACACACTTGCACATCAGTTCTCGATACGCCGAATCGTCCATTCGCAGCACTCCCAGAAGACGGGTCATGAATCTGCAAGAGAGGTGCTAAAAATTGTGAAGATGTTTTACGTTTCAGAGAATGCTAATGTAGAGCAATTATGCAGGTGGGTGTTGAATCAGGACTGTTCGCTATAAAGACAACAATCGAATTCTACCGTAGCATACTGCCAAGATCCTATTTTTGAGATCCCTGTGAGAGTGGCATTCAATCAATACTGCCTTCCCACAGTACTCACGTGGTGACGTGGTTGGGTTCCTTGAGCCAGATGAGATGGGAGAGGGCGCAGAGGAAGGCACTCATGCTACTCCATGCATCGATCATCGAGGCCACCTCCGTACCGTCTGTCGTCACCTGAGAGAGGGATTGGATTGCGAGACAGAAAAAAAGAGGAACTGATCGACGCATTTCACACTTTCAAGGTATGATCACCCAGTGCAACATCAGACTCACGGCTCAATTCGACTATATTTTTGAGAGCTTATTGTATTTTGCAAGACCAATGTCACTGGATTATCAGCACAATGGCGAATGTCAGCGTATTAATTTACCAGTGAATCGACAATGCTCCTATGCTCCTTGAAATCTACACCCCCCTCACCTTGGTGACGTGCTCGACGAACTCGGAGTGGTCGCTGCACTTGTTGACCAGTTGATTGGTGAACATCTCCCAGATTCGGAATGTCTCGTGCCATGCCTCATGAGTGGCCGCATTCGAGTGAGGAAGACCACTGCAATCAAGAATTATGATTTAGGAATTCAATATAATTCATTAATCAATCCAGGTTGGATTAGCCAAGCCATACCCATCTCGTTTGACACAAATCCTACTGCTTCATTAACATACAATTCTCGCTCTCACATAATGTAAGATTTAAGTCGAAAATGGAAGTTCTATTGGCTCACGAGTGAATCTCCAGTTTATAAGTTCTTCATAAAACCTCAATCTATCGAGATTGCCAATCAACCTCCTAGACTCAGACAAAGCTGGCAGTTGACAACTCATTGTCAGTCTGGACAACGACGAAAAAGAGAAGTTACAGTAATCGTACCGAAGTACTCGATTGACGCTCTTCTGGAGGGCGATCCTTCCCGCTGTCATTATCGTCGAGTGAGGGACGGCACTCATTATTCTGTAAGTGTGATTTATTTTATAGCAAATTCGTCCGAATTCAATTGACTTGATCTCAAATAATCGAATCTTACCCAACTAGCGTAGCACAATGTTCACTGCTTAATTTCGGCCTTGGAAGCAAAAATAAGAAACAAGTTCTATCTAGAGCTCAGTGTATCGTACTTTGAGAGTGAGGAGTCGAGATTGGCCGAGAGAACTCCATTGCACTCTTTGAGATGAGTGTGGAAGAGACCGAGAGAGGCGACGACCAGATCAGGAGCACAGTTCCACAGATAGAGATAGCAGACCACCTGAGATCGGGGACTGATTAGTAAATGTGTAGAATGGTTTTTTTAAAAGAATGGATAGATATGATCAATGGATAAATAAGTCTGTCAACTTTGAATTGCTAACGAATCACCTATCTCACTGGTCTCTTCAGTGACAATTTAATTGCTTCGAGATCTAGTAATATTTTTCTATGGGACGACGGAACGATGGAGGGATGCGTAAATATCTAAGCAATGAGATATTAGTGCTACATCAAACTACCAGCTCATTCAATCGAATTTTATGATATGCTAATCGTCATCTCACCATATTTATTCGCTTTAACACTTCCAATTAAATAGAAATCAACATTTATCACCTTTCTGACCATCTCTCTCAATTCCCCGTTCTCACCTCGAACTTCATAATGGCCTGGGTGGCGATTCCATCGAGCAGACACGATTCGATCGGATCCGTGTACGAGGAGAGATACTCCTGTCTGAAACACACTCCATTTAAAAAAGTGCTGTCCAGTGAGTCTCCTAAACCTGTGATAAATCAGCACACGCCCATTTCAACTACTCTAGAACTATTGGCGAATCGCAAATCTGAATGGTTCCAAAATTACAATATACGAACCTCTTGATCATGACGAAATTAAGCCATGTGATCACTTCGAATGCATTGCTCATCTGGAGATGGATCAACTTCTGGCACACAGAGAAGAGCATGTGCGAACTGAAAAGAGATCATGGAAATACCAGACTTTCGCCTGGTAGAAACCAAAGGCCTTTCATGCTCAAAAAACCCTTTGACAATGAGAGGATTTTCGTGTGGAAATTATTCCAACTGACTTGACATTGAGGAATGTCTTGAGGGTGGCCTCCTGTCTCTGATGCCACTCGGGAATCACTCGATGCAGAGCGAGAAGTGCCTACAAGAATATAGAATAATTAAAGCAACAATTTGTCCTATTTCGACAAACCACTATTCATTATAGTGAAATTAGAAAGAACCCTCTAACCCGAATCACATATTGTAGCCATTTCACATTCCAATTAATTTTCTGAATTATCATCCTCGCCTGCATAGTCTGTGAGTGTACATGTGGATGGTCGATGAGTAGCACGAGATTGGACACGATCGACTCGATGGAACTGCCCTCCTCACGAGTCTCCTCCTCCGTCTACAATCAAGGAAATATATCACTGGTCCAACTAGTAATCATCAATCAGACCTTGGATTTGTTTTTAAACCACTTAAAAGATAGCAAGCAAACTTGGAAAACACTAGGAAATTCTTCGTTTCACCCATTCCTGAAAATGCCACATCCAAGTAAGCCAGCGATATCGTCGTAACATGTGCCACCTCAATCCACCCATTACTGACCTTGCTGACTCTCTTCGTAATGAGTAGAGTGGGATGGGAGGTGATCAGTTTGAGGATGGCAGTGAGGATATTCGTATGCGAGCACTCGGCCTGATTGCAGACTGAGGCGAGAGAGGCCGACGAGGCCCGTTCCACCCTCCATCGACCCGATACCTTGTGCCACGACTGAAATCGGGTGAGATGTAATCGAATTGCGCCCCTTTCTCATAATTCTTCTGATTACTATGTGTGATACGAAGATGGGAAGCAATTATTACAATTGGAAGTAAATTCGTGCTCATGAAAAACTGCTGCCGCACTCCTCCCCCTAGTCCAATCTCCCCCATCCCCATCCCCTTCCTCACTCTGCTCATTCCGATGGGAAGATGGGCGGTGGAGATGACTGGTTCTGCCTCTAGCACTCGATCGAGAGTCGAGAGGAGAAGGGCACGAAGTTGATCCGATCGAGAGGAAAGCATCTCGATGCGAGGCCACCACGGAAGTTGGGATGGCTGCAAGGAGAGGGTTTAATAACGTAAAATATGTATATTTCTGAACATCTAGCCATTGTGCAAATAATTAAAGCGATCATCAAGGCATTCAATATTAGAACATCCTGAAACTGCCTCTCCCCAGGTTCCACGTACCATTTTTACCACATTCTCTACCGACACCTCCTCGTTTCGCCAATTCACCATATTACTTCATCAACGTGACCAGCGATAATTCTAACGATCTTATCGAACAAGGCTAATCCATATTATAGTATCCTGTTCACCCACTCACTCCCATTTTTTGCAAGAGACCACTTCGCCTGTATCCCCCCCCCCTCCCCACCTGTGCAGATATAGCCGAGAGTGCCTCGACGAGGACGAGCTGCAGCAGTGGCTGCTGCGTGTTCAGACACACACGGAAGACGTCGTTGTCGAACTGAATATACACTTTTTATTCCTCCCGCATCTATTTTACTGTTACTGATTTTGGCTTTCACAAGCATCTCAACTAACGTATGCAATTCGGACACTGATTACGATCTGCTGCATGCAAGGAAAAATAACTCAACATTTCTCGCACTAGATGATTTTGTATTTCACTCTCATTATATATTAGTGCGCGCAATCAGGCAGACAATGTTCTCGAGCTTGATGAGCCATCAAAACCCAACATTCTACGCTAGTTCCAACAACTTATTTGTGCAGGTGATTTTGGCTATCAGGCAAGTTATAGATTCATGAGTTCCGTTCGGGAAGGCAATTGATGGTACAAGTTGAGTAGAAACCCAATAATAAGAACACATAATCTAACAGCGTATCTGACCTTGAGTCTGAAGAGTGCGACGAAGCAATCGACCAGCACGTTCCTGTCCATGTCTTTCGGACGAGAACCCGTCAGCAGCACCGACTGAAAAGTCATTCATTGATTCGTCCACCGTAATCTCCCCTCCTACCGTACCTTCACATGCTCGATCATATGCTGCACTACATTGAAGACGAAGAAGTCGGACTGGTTGACGAAGGTCGCGATCTTGCACAGATTCACCTGCGAATCGATCGATAACATACCGACTACCGTATCCCACACTCACCGCAGCCTGGCAGGCGTACTGTAGCTCGCGGGTGGCCGGTGACTTGGACTGCGTCCTCTCCGACTGCACTGTGGACGCCACCATGTCCACGAATTGGCGCTGCAAAGGGTACGGTCAGTGATGAGCGAACGTGCCCACTTGAGGATTTGCGCGAGTTCCACTGCATGCATTCACTCTGGCTATATCACTTTTCGCGGGTTCGGGTCTACAGAAATGGTTTCCCACCGCGCGGGTACAACCCAACATTGGGGAGGTCGCTCATCACTGGGTACGGTAGATTTGAGGATACGGTAACTCCCGGATACTGTAGGTACAGTACCTTGATGATGACGTGTTCGGGCAGATTGGGCAGTCCCTGCGTGTCTTGTGCGTGAGAGATCGCTTCGAGTGAACACTGAAGATTGTTCATATTGTGGTAGTTCCCTCTCATGGCGAAGATAAATCGAAAGAACCGTGAAGTGAGACACATGAATGCCGGTTGAAACAGCAAGCATCAATTCCAGATCTATGGTCATACAATTTCCTCAACGATTGCATCAAAATCAATAAATGAAGACTCACGGGCGAGACGGCGATGAGCAGCATTTGCACTGGCCAGCAGACACATCTCCGTTTCATATCCGGAGTGTTCATCGTGTTGAAGAGAGTGTCCGTCGCTTCTGAAAGAGATAAATTATAACATTTTGCAGTTTATTAATTTTATCATTTAATTTATCCAGACTAATCCTCTTCACGATCAATGGACATACCGAACATGGCAACTTGAGTTGCAAGTGAAACCTCACTTCAGCTACCAAAAAAAGTAAATACGTAATTTTATTGTTCATAACCAGTAACTGACCAGTGACATGTGGATAGGGGGAGTGCTGGAGGGAGGAGAAAGTGTCGGGATACTTCTCGATGAACTTCCACATCACAGCAGTGATCATGCAGCACACACTTTCCAGATGCTCCTTCCGAGGAGGCCAAAGGGAGTTCACCTGTCGGGACATGTGTTAAGAGTTTTATAAGAACAGCGACCACAGAAATTGCACGCAAAAGATACCGGAAATTTTACACAATTGGTTAAACCCCGAAGGACTGAGTGTAATTTCGTTCTCAAATTGTTACAATATTAACTAGGATTATATTGTTGCCTACAGACTCTGCCTGGAGAATTGAACATGGAATACCATTGCAAATTTGGGGAATCACTGAAACCTCAACGGACCATGTGGAGGAACTTGCAGAGTTGATCGAGATCGAGAGAGACGTGAGACATGAGAGAAACGAAGGAGAGAGCCTCTTGGATCGCCTCCTCTGTATTGTCTTCGTCCTGGAATTATTATACTTTTTTAAAAATAATCAATCAATAATTCATCATATCTGCCTCTTCCTAGCCCATGCCATTTCTCTTCATTTTATACCATCGCCCATCCTTCGTCGTTCTTCTTTTGTTCCAGTCCCCCCATACTTCGTTGAACTCATTGGAGCGATATTAAATCTTTGCAATCCCTTCCTCCTCCTTGTGCACACTTCTTTCCTCTACTTGGTGAATGTTTCTGCCCGTGTCTCCCCTCTTTCCTCATTGCATATTCCTCCTTCTTCTTTCTTTGCATCTCTCACTCATTTCACTCTATTCGAAGAAGGAGAAAAAGAGAGAAGGAGGGAGGGCACTCAATTGGATTCATTCACTCGTTAGATGCCGACGAGACGCACTCGCTTAGACTGGTTCGAGAAACACGAAAGAGACGGGTTGTCTTTTGATTACTACCCAACACGCAATTGAAACCCTTCTAAGGGGAAGGACGACGTGTCCATTGAGTGGAGATCAAAGATCAAAGATCACCTGTAGTACATTGAGTCCCATCTCAGCTCTGGCCATGCTCACAGGGGCAGCGATGTCGCCCACTCGAGATACCACGCAGATCGCCCTCTCAGCTGAATAAAATGAAGTTACCAGGCATAACTGAGTTTCGCAGTCGCAATGTACTGTCATAGCTCAACGATGACTAATTTTTGCGATACCCTTCAGGCAATTACAAAAATCTATCGAATTTGTGGTATATCGTGTCCTTACAGAGTGATGACAACAATTTGAAAGACTCGCCAACTTCTGCGTTTCCACTCTGGATGATAATCCACATCTCATTGAGGACATTCTTTATCATTGTGTCTCTGTCGAGATTACGGCCTTGGAACGGCTGCAAAACATCTTGTTTTCCTTCTTTCAATCTTAAATCTCGATGGAATACGCCCAAATGAGCGGCTTCCGGTAAGTGTGGAGTACTCTTCTCCCTCATTCCGAATGAGATGGAGTGATGGATTCCCAATTTTGCTCGTGCATCTAGTAATCCATCTCAATCCCTCACCTGGGTCTCTTGTAAACAGTCGAGAATCGTGGATAGAATGAAGAGACGCGACTGGATAATCGCGACGGGCGCTGTCCATTTCTGGAAGAGAGAAAAGCTCATAATTTGATGCGTCATAATGGCATTGCAGACGAGATGCACAACAAAGAACTCTCAAGGGAAACTACTCGAGATGGATGATTTTACCAGCTAATGGAGCAATTTTAGGAGAATAAAGAAGGGAAATGGAGAGGACTCACACTGGCATTGACTGCTTTGAGTACGCGAACGAGTCCTTGCATGATAGTGATCGAATGGTGCTTCCCCACATTGACAATGCAGAGATGAGTGGTGAGGAGGAGCTCGCGAGACTCCCTGTCCGACACCTTCCCAGTCCCCGTCGGCAACTGAACGACGAAGCGATAAATTAAAACAGTTATTGACCAAACGGACAACAACTCGTGACGAAAGAAGCTCATTTTCAAGCTAGTTGTTATTAACGATTGTGAAATCGATAAACGGGAACACAAACCTGGTCCTGATAGCGTTGAATTAGCGTGGAAATCCATTCCTCCGGCTTCTGCTGACTCTTGTTCTTGGAGTGAGAGACGGACTGTGATATGGGGCGACTGGCCATGGCACTACGTTCGCATTCTAGGGCAGTCTGCAAGAGGGAAAGAAGGAATCAGTGGAGGGGAAAGGTGAGAGTACTCTCATTGGAAGGGCAACACCTTATTTGCAATGCGAGAAGGGAAAGGAAAAGAGGCTACACGCAAGAAAGAGAGAGTAAGACTCCTCTTCTCTCCGTCGACCGCGTAGCAAAATCTTTATCGTGCAAAACTACGGTAATAATCCTAGTGTTGTGTGCCGTTGTGCGCGTGGGGCTACGTGCATTTGCCGGCTCTGGACTAGGCGATACAAATAGCAGGTGAACAAACAAAAAAGATAATAATAAGATCAAAATATCGCAACAAAAAGGATAAAGCGCCAAACGGAAGTTCCCGGCAAAATTCAAACACAAAACGTCGATACGCAAATTTTACTTGAGTTACCGTATTTTTTTTGTTTAATCTTTTAATTATTTCGGTACCGTAATTTTAAATATATCGAATGCAGAAGTTGCACAACGTTGTGCATAACAAAGTAGCAATCTAATAAACTTAGTTTTCCTAGCACATTGAAAAAATTTAAAATTTCAATTGTATAATATAGTTTATTCCAGTATTGCAATTTCCAGTATAATACAGCCATCGGTGCATAAATTAACAACTATTCGAAACGAATCCTCAACGCGAATCGTCTTCCGTCGGAGTGTAGTGCGGTGGCAAGGGAGATTCTGTTTCGGAGGTCCTGCAATCGAATTTATTTTTCTGCGTAATCAACTCTGACCTACGGTGTTGGCTGCACGGAGTAAGCCGGTGGTGGCAGATCTGTTGACTGCTTCAGTATCTGATCATAATTGGGCGGAGGATTGATTACCGAGACTGTGGGATACTCTGAACGTTGATCTATCACTCTTCCCTTCACCCTCTATCTGACCATACACCGCTTCTCTCCTTCTGGCTCTTCGTCTTCTCACAGGCAATCGATGTATTCTCTCCCTGAAGTCTTCTCGTATTCCATCACGGGACTAAGGATACTCACCTCCGATATGAATAATACACATAGAAGATACGAGCACAGCACAGTAGGCACGAGACAGAGACAATACAAGGTACGAGGACGACTAGGATCAATTCGAAGGCTTCGTCCTCCGTCTGGGGAGCCATTCCTGATTGGGCTACGGTAAAGAACGAGATATCACAGAACCGAAAATGACACGTTGAAGTGTTTACAAAGATTCATGGTGAATGTAGCTACATTGTGTTTCTCATTACTCATACCTATTTCCTATTTTGAATGAGAGCTAGAAACGTAAAAAAACATGCGGAAAGTAACGTACCTTGAGTGGACCGTACAGTTGACACAATCGGTCGGGCTATTCACGCGTTGAAAGTGTCGTCGAATGATAAGCGATGATAAGGATTATGAGGTCGTCGATCGACTTCTCCTTCGACTTCTTCCTATTGATCTACCTACTGCTTCTCTCTCCATTTACAGCCCCTTCTGTCCCGTTAACGACCTCGGGACACTTATTAGTCCTGTGAGGGGCGAGGGAGTCAAGACCAGCTTGGGGGTACGAGATTGGCACAGATTCCGCATTGGGATGAGGGGTGGGGTCACACAAGGGATCACGCAAACAATCTTCGGCTTTTCAGGAATTTGATTGTCTCCAAGGCGATTCGGTCATGATCATCCTAGCTAGGCCTAGTTTGTGACAGACTGATAGCATCCTACGTTGCAACACCCACTCATTATCAGCAATGTCGACTACAGTCCGTAGCTCTCCGATTCCCATGATCTTTCTCTGGTGTTTCATTGTCCTTCTCCTGAGTGTTGCGTGAGTGATCTCTTGATCTACCAACATTGCTTGTTATTCATTCTCGCTTCTCCAATTCCATACAGATCTTCGGTCACCTCCCTCCTCCCTCATCTTGTTTGTCCTTTCTCGGTCTCCGCAACCCTCATTCCCTCCTCCTTCTCCTTCCCTCTCTTTCCCCACTTCGCCACTCCATTCAAACCCCTCCGAAACTCTCAAGAGTACATTATTAGGGGACAGGGGGACTCCTCTCTCCATTCGCAACCACACTCTTCTCCATTATCTCTCCATTCTCACCTTCTTTCTTTCTCTTCCCTTCTTCTTCTTCTTATCATTTTAATCTGTCCCTTCACACTCCACTCTCTTTCATTTTTCAGCACACACTTTCGCACGCTACACCTATCAATCTGGCAATCGATCGATAATCTCCACTACGAGATCGATCGATCGTCCCTTTTCTGTTTGAAAGTGCACAAAAAGAGACGATGAGCTCTGATTCTGCCTCTCTGTTCCCTCTCTCCATCTCTCTCCCCCACACTGCTTGTTCAGCCCTCCAATATCGCTCCCTTCCCCTACCACAACTCCCTATCATCCTTCCCAATCGATCTTTGATCTCTCCCCGTGATCTACCTTCATCCATCCTCATCCTCTCCTTCTCCAAACTTCTTCCCCTCACGTGCCCTCTATTCTTCCCCTCTGACGAAGTCTCCTCTTTCCCGTCTTCGAGAGTTGCGAGGGAAGGGGGAAAAGAGTGAAAGGAGGGGGAAGGGGAGAGAGAACTCTTTCCACTCTGCAACTCTTCTCTCTGATCTAAACTTGCTTCATCTTCGATTCTCTCCTGAAGTGGACTAGAGTGTCACTCTTCGTCTCTCCATTCAATCCCAATATGTCCTCTGCCTTTCCTCCTCCTCCTCCTCCTCATCCTCTTCCTCATCCTCCTCCCTTCCCCTCCAACCTTCTCATCTTTCCGTTAGTGAGAGACCTGCGCACACAATGTGCTTCTCTCTCTCTCCAGTCCTGCCTAGTTCAGTTTGCCTTTTCCTTCTTTCCTTCTCCCACTCCATTTCCACTCTCTCTAAACCACACGAAAATCACGCGTTCTTCGATTTTTCTGAACAAACAAGTGTGGCGGCTCTCCAATAAGCTATGTGACACAAGATGCGCACCAACTCGAAACACACCGTAGCTAATTTGACAACACGATTACGGTATTCGTGCAATTCATTGACCGAATTTTCTTTCGTTCTTTTTTGTCCTTTCTTTCTCTCTTTTACCCCTCTTTCTTTACTGTTTTATGCTCGTTTCTCCGCATTTCTTGCTCTAGTGCACGTACGCAATATAATATTGGTTTAATTTATGGGCGAATCGGGGCGACGTGGAAATGGGTACTTTGATGTCTTGGAAGGAAACGAAAGAGGATCCCGCATAGCCATAGTGTGACACACTCAGGTTATTTGCTCGTGTCTTTTCACTCTCTTGAATAGGGAGAACTCTCCTTGGCTCTCCACATGTACTCTCTCTTTCTCTTCCACTATCCTTTCCATCCGTCGTTTCTGCCTCCCTTTCTCCCCTTCTCTCTCTCTCTTCCTTCACCCCGTCATCCAACACACTCGCATACACTCCCTTGCACTCTCTTTCCTCCCCTCAACCATTACAAACCTCCTCATTTCGAGAGAAATCTTCAACAACTTACCTCTACTTCCCCTCCATTTACACGCGTCGCTTGTCTTTTCAATTTGTCGCGAGTTTCGTCTTTCTATCTTTCTCTCTTACCCAATTATTCGCTCTTCACTTCATTAGGCTCTTCCTCAACTTCGATGGATTATGCCCTCGCTCTCAAACATCAGCAGGCTAATCTTGATGCGAAATGTGAGTTTCCCTTTTCCCCGCTTTCCCAACCACTCAGCTACACTTTCGACCCCCTTTCCACTGACCATATGTGATCAAGAGACCAAGCACAGGAATACTTCCTATTCAGTGAATCACTCATTCAATCAATCGATTGATACCGTAATTTCTTACAGTACTCGTGGCGATAAGAACGGCGCACGCAGTAGCGAATCCGTCTCCGGACGGCTGTCTGGTCTGCGGCTCTCCCAATTCGGCCTCGCCCCACTTCGGATCTGTCTCGTGCCTCGCATGCGCTGCCTTCTTCAGGTTATTTACATCCATTTAATTAATTTTTATAATTAAATATATTGCAGAAGGACGGTAGCTCTGAACATCACTTTCAACTGCAAGGGCAATCGACAATGTCAGATCTACTACGGTAAGGAGCTGTCTGTTGATGTAATATCCAAATCTGGTTGGTTCATTGACCATCGTCACTTCTTCTCCCTCATTGCGTGTTTTGCCCTTAGAGGAGAAGTCGCGTGCGGATGAGAGTGTGCTTTTCTGTGAGAGAGGGGAGAGATTCTCCCGGAGAGAGGGGGAGACTTCTCCCGATACGATCCTATTAGGAATGTGTCTTTGAAGAGCAAATGAGGACGATCGTCCAGACAGAATTAGTGATAAGCAATTCCTTTCAGAACTTCGCATGATATGTCGAGCCTGTCGATACGAGAAGTGTTTGAGGGCAGGAATGAAGAGACACTGTGAGTGACTTTTCCTCCGTTATTCATTCTTTGCTTGATTCCTTGATTACCTTCGTTGTGCTAAGGGTTTAGCTCATAGTCCATCCTACGAAAATGCACTAGGATAACTGCAATAGTCTTATGTCATAACCAGCTGCCCCCCTCTGTCCTTCCACCTTGTACAGTGAAAGTGCTGACCATACTCTAATTATCCTCGTTTCCCTAGTTACTCCTCTCATAATAGTTACCCTTGAGCCTTCTTCTCGGATGTCTCCACAAGGTGTGGGAGATCGATAGAATGTTTGAGTCCTTCCCCCCTTCACGAGACCCCGTGTCGTGGGAATAGAGGGGAGAAGAGAGAGGAAGGAAGGGGGAAAGAGTAGGCGTATCTATGAGATCCACCCCTGCGCCTTTCCCATCTTATGACAATATCGATGGTTTCACTGAGCAGACGCATCTACGAATGTGTGAATCTAGCAAGGTGATAGCTTGTAAACGACTCGTGTTTCTTACGGGAAGAAGTCGGTGTTTGAGACATTGTTGAATCAGCAATGAGATACGTCAAGTTGATGATAGGTCTACTATAGAAAATAGAAGAAGTAATTTGAGAATGATTTTCCGTTTTGTGAGAACAAAAAGAGAAATTAATGCCTGAATTTCTGATTAGATTGGTGTATGACAAGCTCTTACTCGAAGTATTGATTAGGATAATGGGCATGTCCGCTTAGCCTAATAACTAGTACCTCCTGCATCCCCCCACAAATGATTTTTCCTTTGCATCTCATTTAGATATGCTCACTTTGATTTCACGTTATTGCTTGAAAATTAATTAGTCAGAGCGCGGATTTTAATTAGAATGAGGGTGGTCGAGGGTATAATTGCGAGCCTGTGGGCGAGGGATCTCAGCCCTGTAATTCAGGCGTTCGCCCTTCAGGTGTTCAAAAGCGACGTCCATCGAAGCACAAGAAGGAAGAGGAAGACGAGGATCCGAATTCTGTCGTCTCCCCTCTGGGAAATTATGAGATGCACTTGGTGAGTACGGTAGAGAGGAATCGATTAATGACTTTTCCGCGTATCTTGTCCCGAAACGCACATAGTCCTTTATCAGTGCGGTGGGAGAAGGGAATCGAATTGGTGATTAGAAGCTAGTGATTTGAGGTTTGAAACGCGTGCGATTCTCTTCTCACTCTGTGTCTATTCTTATTTCCTCGACGCATTATTTCTATTCATCCACGTCACTCGTACGCATATCTATTCAGCGCATACTATACTCTGTTGGAATGAATTCGAGACTTACTATATTTAGAGAAATCTCGCCTGTCGCCTCTCCTATTCATTTTATTGTTAAACTGCGTGATATTTAGAGTATAATTATGAAAAAATATGATTATTTATTAACGTAAATGACAATTAATAATAAGTAAATTGCAGGCGGGTGGGACGGCGTCAGCAGTGAAGGAAGAGCCCATCTCTCCATCGTCGGGGTTGTTCGGAGAGGTGAAGAAGGAAAGGATGGAATCTGCGAGTGAGGAAGACGTCGTGATCGACAGGAAGATGGACCCTGCCTTGTTCCCTCTCCTCGACTTCCAACAACCTCATTCCTCCTCCGCCGATTCATTCACAGAAGAGGATACGTCCTTCCTTGCCTCCACCTCCTTCAACCCCACTAATTTCTATATCCCTTCCTTCCCCCAAATGGTCCAGTTGCTCAATCCACCCGCAGACCTGATCACTCCTCAAGAATCGGCCAACAATTCGATCGGAACCACCCCTCCCGAAGTCCTGCCACATGATCAGATTATGAATATGCCACTGACACTGGATGAGGTGAGTACGCACTCTAAGGGTTATGGTATTATTTTAAGCAATCAATAATGGTTAACGGTAGTCTAAATAGCGTAATAGACTGTTCATTGCAGATCTTCACGACTAATATCCCGCCTCCGGAAGAGATTCTTCCTGTTCTGGATATGAGTGGGAAGCAATTGATGGCCCATTTTCTGGGATTGGAGAAGGAAGCGATGGATAGGAGAAGGATGATGTTCTGTAAAGAGCCTCTACTCGCATTCACCGAAGGAGATGGAAAAGTGGTGAGGACGCTATCAATTGTTCCGAATTAGTTGGTGCGTCTTTTCGATTGGGAAACACTAATTGTGAGAGATTCGAGAGAACTTTCCGTGCAGAGTAATCAGCGAGGGGACAATCTGTGGTGTAGTGTAGTGTGGGTGGCATAGTCACGCAATCGGAGTCCGTGATCTTGAGGAATTGTTCACCTCGGAAAAATGACCTCATGTGGGGGTGTTTTGATTAGCAGCTAACGGCCAGCAAAGTAAACTCGAAATAGCTGTCGGAGATGCGGGGGTAGTCTTCAGTCTCTTTTGCATTCCTTCAATTAGCCCAATCCCTCTTCTTCAGCCCTTCACACGCGATGGAATGACGGCGCACACTCTGAAAGGACAGGCCGAAGCCGTCAAATTCGACCATTTCCTCGGATATGAATACGCAAAGAAGATGCCATTCGTAGAGGATCTCGACGCGAAGGAGAAGGTACGGTATCCGCCCTATTACCGTACTCGTCCAATATCGATCTTCTATTTCAGAAGATGCTGCTTCGATTCTGCTCTCTCGGGTTCTCCGTTCTCGACATTGGCTACATCTCCGCCGTAGTGAGCAATGACACGGTCAGTACCGTACTCCTTCAGATGCACTAATCGATATTACCGTACCTCGAGTGAATTCGTTGCAGGACGAGATGCTCGTGTTCACGGACGGCACCTACTCGACGTGTGGTGAGGGCGACTTCTCTGTGGGATGGGACACTGAGGCGATTATCACCTCTGATGATAAGAAGAAGTGAGTACGGTAGTCTGGACTAATCGATACTTGTAGAGCATCGATATTGATTGACCCATTCCAATGCAGGTTGTTCCTCGCCTTCAATCACTGCTTCCACAAGCAAGTCATACAACCGATGAGAACGCTCCAAATGGATCAGGTCGAGCATGCGGCTCTCAAAGCGATCGCCAGTTGGAAATTAGGTACGGTAGAGAGAGTACTGTAGATTATCGATTGATTGATTTCCCCTGCAGGTTTGCTCGAGTACACGATCAAAATGAAGAGTATGGCGAAGACGATTCAGAATAAGGTTCTCGAGGGACTTATCGATCACTACAGGTACTGTATCCAAAGGGATTACGGTAGTAATGAATACGGTATCTCAGGGAAATCGGTCGAGAAGATATCGAAGTGAGAATCGGGGAGATCTATCTGCTAATCGGAACTCTCTTCGAAATGTACGCTCATGTGACTGACATGTACAAACAGTTGGATTTGTTTAATCTACTTAACGTCGATGAGATCACGCGAGGTCTCCTATGTGTCTAATTGCCACTAATCCCGTTGTGTTGTCCTCTATGAACTGACTCCCTTTGTACCCCTCATACTAATTACGAGTACCTCTCCCCCCTCCTCAACTCTCTTGGACTAGGCATCAAACACAGTCAATCGATATATCGGGAGCTAGACATACGAGAACGAAGTAATGCTCACTAGTTGCTACTAGTCCCGGTCCTTTCTCACTAACTCAGGACTATGAAGGTAGATCAGAGTAGGTAGATCATCCCACCGTTCTACCGTATACCCGATGATTCGTTGACTTTCTTTCTCGTTCTAATATAGTAGTAGTAAGTATCTGTTAAGTTCACTTTTTCTCGTCCAATCAGGGAACCACCGATTTCTCACTCTTACTCCTCTTTTCCTTCTGTGATTCAAATTCCAGCTCCCATCAGTGTTATTCTCCCTTTTTCTCAGTGCCAATCGAGAGTATCGATTCGATAAAATTGTTTTTTTATCCTTCGAACCTTTCCAGAATTATACGCGTATATACATGATGATATGTCAATAGAATCGGGAACAGGTAAAACAAGTATGGACAGTCAGTAAAAGCGTGCAAATTAAATTAGTGAAATTAAGAAACTAGTGGATGTTCTCTTTATTGTCATCCGTCAGATATTTATTCTCTTCTCGGAGGGATTTGATGTGTTTCTTCAGTCGATCACTCTCGATGTAGTCTTTTCTATCCTCACTCAGGTAATCGAGCATCTCCGAGCGGATTGTCTGCAATTCAGAGAGATTAATCACTTCAGCATCACTAAAAACGAGGGAGACAAATGAATTTGTTAAATACGAAAATTAACTATAGAGAGACTATTATTCTCTCCTCCATAAATGAGCATAATGAATAGTCTCACTGTTTCCAACTGCTTCAGAATCTGATGTCCCCCGACCTTCGCAATCTTCATTTCTCGAATCGTATTTTCGATTCCCAGTACAGTCTGATCCAGCAGTTCCTGCATAATCAATACTCTATCTCTCATTCATAATATACCATATTTCATCATAATCCATACTACCATACCTGTCTCTTCTCGTTCCTGGCCTTTACTCTCTTGAACACGTTGATGTGCTGTTTCAGTCCATCCATGTACTCTCGTATTAGATCGATCAGCTTGAGTTTGCCCCTAAAAAGAGATCGTTCATTATTCAAAGATCCATCACTTGATTATTGCCATTATTTTCTTAACACCGACATCCAGAATATACCATTTCAATTACTTACTGTTGTATAGTAAATAAATAATAAGAATATCAGTAATATATTCGCCATGTATTTAATAGCGTGACCCACGGTACACTCCCCTTGAACTTGCACCGACCCTCGGCCTTTTACCACGATTGTCTGAGTACGGTATTTTTCGCGTGTGTATTTCGCATTGTAGTTTCTCAGAGAGTTCTTCTCTTCTCTCCTCTGTTTGTTGCTTCTACGTCGATAAATCTGTATCAATCAACGCACGACATCTTCGGGAACATTCATACCACCAGGACCACATACACAACACTTACGAATTAGATTTCTCCAAGTCCTTCACCAATTGTCTCTTCTCATTCTGAACACTGTGCAATTCTGATGATAGAGCGAGCCCTGAAAAAAACAGACTTTTTTACATTTATTTTTAGCAGAATGTTTCACGTTTATTAGCCCAGAATGCCCCTCCTTCTATCTCTTCCATTCCCTTCACTCACATTTCTTCGACAGCTCCGAATTTTTGACTATTTCGTCCTCTAATCTCGTCTCCACTTGGATATTCGTCTGATCTTGCATTCGGATCTTCCTATCCTTCTCGTTTACCTCAAAACAAATCAAGTTATCATCATCAATCTTTAAAAGTTTACATGTTAGATGCGCATATGTAATTGCAATATCCTGACCATTCGTTGATATTCCTCCCTCAATTGATCCAACTCGTCATCAGCATCATTCAATTCGGTGACTTTAACCTGTGAAGAGAATGCATTGATACCATATCTCACTTCATCTCCGCATTCTACCGTAACCTCCTTCTACCGTACCTCGAACTGCTCCCTGAAACCAACAGCCGCCTTTTCGAATGATTCCTTGTCTGCTTTCATATGCACGAATTGGGAGCGTAATTCCCTGAAAATATTATCGATTAGATCCTTCTACCGTAATCATTTTCATATATCATTCTACCGTAATCATCAATGAATACTCACATCAATTCATTGAGTGCCTTCTTCCTTCCCTCATCGGCATCAATCGCTTCTTCCTCTATTCTTCTTCTCTCATCCTCACTCCTCCTCAATCGCTCATCCATCTTCTCATTCCTCTTCTCCTTCTTCATCCATCCTTCCTCCAAATGGACCAATTCTCCGTCCAATCGAGCAGCCACCGACGTCATCTAAACCGTCCATAATAGTACTACATGAAACCACAACAAAACCAAAATTATGAAGAAAAACAACAACTTACTAACTCGTCCGAGCCTTCCTCCTGCTCCAGTTTCTTGAAAATTCGGACAATGAAGTCACGGAAGTCGTTGAATGTGGAAGTACGCATCTGAATCAGATTACATATTTATAAATACATTAACAAACATTTTTTTACAAAAAAAGTTAAGTTCTGACATCAATTTCCTCCAATCTGTGAATGAGCACTGGGAGATGGGAGGGAGTCGGCTCGACCACTTCTCCTCTGATCATCATACTCTTGCAGAATTCCACTGCTCTTCTCACCGAGTCATCCTGAACAGGAACGATCAATAAATACTGTACTCAATATTGACTTACCGTAGCCTGATCAAGAAGGTCCTTCAGTTGCTCCGGGAGTAGATCATACACTGATCTTCCTTCCGAGTCTCGTCCATCAATCGATACGAGGCACCCTACGAAGCTCTCTTTAGTGACAGTACTTACAGTATCCCTCCATACCTGGATAATTCTCCAATTCAGCCAATCGGTCCCTCACTGCAGTCAATTCCTCTTCCTTCTCTGCCATTTCAGTTGCATATTGAGCCTGAGATTAATCAAAGATACCGTAATTCTACCGTACTCCACCAACCATGATCTCATGATACTGTTGTTGCAGCTGCTCGGATATCTGATGGTATCGATTCACTTCAGCCAATGCCTCGTTTATTCGCTTATCCTGTATGAATTCAGCTCAATTTTTCCATATCAAACATTGAAAAACCGATTCGTTCCTCTCCTTGTCTGCCTTCCTCTCCGCTTCTTCACTGTCTCTCAATTCCTTATCCATCCATTCCATTCTTTCTTCCTCTTTCTCCTTCTCACATTCTTCCCGAACTCGCTTCACTTCATTTCTAGCGTCCTCGGTCATCTAAAACGATAGTGATGATGTGATAACTAGAGATCAAAGATCACCTTTCTAGCGATATCCAATTCGTCTTCGAGTTTCTTCTGTACTTCTCTTCTCCTCTCCGATTCCGCCTTCAACTGGTCCATCTCAAGACATTTAATGTTATTATTTTTAAAATTATATTTTTATTTACCTCAATCTTCATCTTCTTCCCTTCCTCAGTCTTCTCCATCAATTGTTCCATCACCTTCATTCCCTCTCTCTTCTTCTCCTCCAACTCTCCATTCACTCTACTCAGATTATCGATTGTCGCTGTCAGCTCGTGAACCTTAAATCAATCAATATTTTCCACGAACGATCGATATTTTCTCCTTCTGACTAACCTTCGTCTTCAAATTGAGGATCTCCGCCATGTCTTTCTCTCTGACCGACTTCAAGCTCTGAAGAGACTATCGATTGGCATGGACTGTCGAATATGGTATACCTCATGGTGACAGGTCGTCTCAGTCAATGCTCGATCCGATACCGTAATCTTCTCTTCCAGTTCCTCATTCCTCTTTTGGATGTCACGGAATCGTTCTCCCTCTGCAGTCAAACGACGCTCCATCTCTCCAGTCCTGGAATCTTTAATTATTAACTTATTTGGTTTATTTCTTTTATAAAGATAACATTGTCGTACAAAAAAATAGTAATCACACATGACAATAAAGGGATTTAACTGACTTCTCCAGTAGTTCATTCATCTCCTTCTCATTTTTGTTAATGGTTTTTCTCAATTCATCCTTTTCTTCCTTCATTCCTTCCATAATCTCTTCATTCTCCTTCAATTTCCTTCTCAATTCAGCCATCTCCTTCTTATCGTCTTCCTGCACAACGATTGTATTAATTAATCAAAATTCGAATTAGAACCAGACTTTGAGTCCCTGAACATCTCTCCTTTATTTTAATATTCGTGATAATAAAAATCGAACCATTTCCATCTCCTTCCTCTTCACATCCTCCCTCATCCCTTCTACTTCCATCTCCATTCTCCTCATTTCTTCCTTCATCTCTTCTTCTTTCTCCTTCAATAGTGCATCGTTCCTCTCTACGATACTCGTCGCTCTCTTCATTATCTGATCTTTCTGCGACTCGAATTCCTGTAACGCCGTGCACAATTAGCATATCGCTTTAATTTTAAAAAAAACTCCCGTAATCATGGTTGGACTGTTTCGAGGTTGTTACTAATCAATAATCTACCGTACCTCACTTATCCGTCTCTTCTCCTCTTCCATCTTCCTCGTCGCATCATCTAGTTCCTTCCGACTCATCTCCAATTGTCCTTCCAATTCTCCATTTCTTCTTCTCAGATCATAGAGGGCTCGTATCTCTTCATTGGCTTCATCTCTTGCTTCAGTCAATTCTTGTCCATTCACAGCATTCCTCAAGTCCTTCAATTCCTTTTCGAGATCTCGAATGGAAGACGAATCGGAGACGATAGATAGACGATCCATCTCTCGCATTCTCAAACGAATAACTTATTTTCAATTAATTAATAAAGTAGAAAGTATTAATAATATTACAGTGTCAATAGCACTGTCTCACCTGGTTCTCAATTCCTCCACTTCCTCCTCCTTCTCTCTCAATAGCGCATCTTTCTTCTCTATCGCACTTGCCGTTCTCTTCGATATCAAACCATTCTCAGTTTCAACCATCTGAGAGATCAGAGGTCAAGAATATATGAGATGAAGTCATGGAGGTGCTTCGGTTATTTTGCTCACCTCACACTTTAGCTGCCACTCCTGTAACTGCTGCACTTTCTTTCTCTCAATCTCCAATTCTTCCTTCAATTTCACTTCCATCTCTTCTTTTTCCTTCTCCATCAATCTACGATCCTCTCTCCATCTTTCCTCCATTTCCTGGAGGAATAGTTTAATGATCTACAATCTAGGGTTGGCAAAATGAATCTCCACATTGAATCTGAATCATTCGTCGCCGAATCGCGCGGTCTAGAGATTCAAATGAATCGATTCGTTTGAATCCAGATTCATTTGAATCTTTGTTTGAGAATCAGCCAGAAATGATCGATTTTCCGACTAACAACAAAAGCAGTCCTATGTAGTTTTTCAAGCCTGTTCCATGTGATGTGCTTTTCATGATCGCAGAGATTTTCTAAGAGATTTTATATAGGGCCTTTGGCGACTGTTGACCTTTTGCTGATCAAATAGACATAATTAAGGGCATTTCTTCATGTAAAATCCTAAAATCCCTCCCCGGAAGCAATATCTCTAACCCACAATTAGCTGTGGCACACTTCACAATGCCAGAAGATGAGTCCCATCTAACGAACAGGCACTTTCAAACCACAGCAAATCATGGCAATTCCGGTTAATCTCGAATAGAATAGCATTTTTACTCATGGGAGTGATAAATACATGTGAAAATACACCTAAACCTATGCCAGTGAAAGCAAAGATTCAACAGAATCTCTCAAAGATTCAATTGAATCTTCATTCTGCGCTCTCCATGTACCTCCGATTCATTCCACTCTTCACTTTGCTCGCCGAATCGATCGATAGAGATTCATTTTGCCAACTCTACTACAATCTCTAATACTCGTGCTGCGTTGTGTGACGAATACTAACTAACCAACCCCTACTGATAGTATGAGATCCGTCGTCTGTTTTGATTCTACTTATTCAATTTCATTTAAAGTATGTAGAATATCTCTATCATTAACTATTAATATTAAAAACTAACCTTAATCTCTTCAGGGTGGGAATCGGGAATAGGAGCATTGACAGTGAGATATCTCGCTTGCTCCTCCAAATCAGCGATCCTTGCCTTCGTATCCTACAATTTCATAATCAATACAAACAAATGGAATCGTTTTACTCACATCCAATTCACTGACTTGATCCTCCAATTCAGCAATTCTCGCTTTGCTGTCCTGCAATGTCAAATTAGTGATTCCAATCGACATCCATCCAAAATTCTAATATCAGTTTTTTTCGGAAATAAAAAAAACATTGTTTGACTTACATCCAACTCCTGTTCACTCCTCATCGATAGATTTCGCATCATATCGTTTTCCTGGAAAGAGAAAAAGTAAAGGTAGAAAAAGAAGCAGATACTGAAAGTCTGCAATACTGATAGAATGTAACTCAGACCTCTTCGAGGAGTTTTTTCTTCCTGGCCATCTCGATCACTTCGGTCACGACTGCTGCAATCGCATTCCATTGGAAATAGAAAAAAATGAGCACTAACTGTATCCATTGGAATGCGAGTTGGTGTGGCGAGGAGATACGAAGAGAGAACGAGGCGAGAATGATTCGCTGTCGAACGAATTAGGACGCACTCCTGAGGGTCTTAGTCGAAAGGAAATCGGCGTCGACGTTGTCGCTTCATCGGGCTGATGTACGAACAAATTTATTTATTTTAACTACTTCCAAACAAAACAAAAACATGAAGACAGCGTAAACAAAAACAAGTTACTCACGTTGAAATCGTCACGCGGAGTGGGATGACCACTGTCCGGATCCTCGTAATCGTCCTTTTGCATTATAACCCCTGAATAGAAATGTAAAAATACAAAAACAGAAAAACAAAAAAACAAATTTGAAAAATGATTTGACGCGCGTCTTGCGTTTTGCTCCAACTCTAAATCTACCGTACCCAAACACCATTATTCGACTGATTTCTCTTTATTTTGAATTTTTTTATGAAATTAGGATTTATGAAATCTAAAATGGGGTACGTAAAGCTTCAATTTGAGTACAACATTTTCAAATTTCAATTTCTCAACAAAAAAATAAAAACCAGTTGGCGATTTGTGGGCGGGACCCCGCAGGGATCTTTCTCTAGCCGTCGGCGGACGTCTCTCGCAATCCCGCATTCTCGCCATGTCTCGTCTTTCATCCTAGTTTTCTGTAATTTACATATTCCTCATCTCGCTAATTTGTTGAAATTTTCGATTGTGATACCTCATTCCTCATGTTTTGGCTAGGCTCACTTCAGTTGCGCTCTTTTTGCGGCTCTAGTGTGTCATTTAGACAGGGTTTCGCCCCATTCCTTGCTCTCTCCCCAAATTTCGCTTTTGCTACTTGGAATTTCTCGTTTTTTCGTGTTTTTACTCGAATTTCATAATTTCATCAGGGTTTCGCAATAAGTTTGCGCTTTAGGAGAATTGAGTCTTTGTGGGCCGATTTCTTTCTGTTTTGGGGGGTTTTCGATGGTTTTTGATATTTCTCACTACTGCTGAGTATCGATTGGTTGTGAGTGAGGGTACAATTCCTGCTAGGAGTCGAGGCGCGCGTCGCGGCTCACGCGTGCGCATATAAGCGTCCAAATCTCCCGCCTACTTTAGACGCCGTCCGAGTCCTCCTCTCCTCTCTTCTCTTATTATTTTTAATTTATTATTTTATTTATTTGTTTATTTGTTTACTTAAACATTTCTAAACCGTTTTTCGCCGCATTTTTTCCTATTTCTTTCTTTAATTGCTTTCTTTCGCATAGATGGCTCGTACCAAGCAGACCGCCCGCAAGTCTACCGGAGGAAAGGCTCCTCGCAAGCAGCTGGCCACCAAGGCCGCCCGCAAGTCGGCCCCCTCGACCGGAGGTGTGAAGAAGCCTCATCGCTACCGCCCTGGTACCGTCGCTCTTCGAGAGATCAGACGTTACCAGAAGTCGACTGAGCTGCTGATTCGCAAGCTTCCCTTCCAGGTAAACAAGACCCCTTGCTCTCCTCTCCCCATTTCGTCATGTGATTGTTGCCATGGAAACCCTCTCGACCAATGAGCGTGCGACTGCTCTAACCAATCAACAAATTGCAGAGACTCGTGCGCGAGATTGCACAGGACTTCAAGACTGATCTCCGCTTCCAGTCGGCCGCCGTGGGAGCCCTCCAGGTATGGAATTCAAATGAGAGAATGGGCGGGACATTGGCGTCCTCTCCTCCATCTGTCACTAAGTGATGTCTTCCCTTACAGGAGGCAGCTGAGGCGTACCTCGTGGGTCTGTTCGAGGACACTAACCTGTGCGCCATTCACGCGAAGAGAGTGACCATCATGCCGAAGGACATTCAACTCGCTCGTCGCATCCGTGGAGAGCGTGCCTAAGTGGCACCCTCGTCTCCCCTCACACTGCCCATGTAATATCCATCAATTGATCTCTCGTATGTAAACACCCACTTCCAACGACTCTTTTGTATTCATATTCTGCTAATTCGTTTAATCATTCAACTCACATGTGTTGTACAACATGAATAATAAAAAAAGGCTACAATACTCGCAATTGTTAAGACGCATGATAATAGCAGAGCACAAGGGGGTCCAATGTGGAAGGAGATCGATCGATAAAGCGGGGGAAGGGGGAATACAGGGGTCTACGCGAGAGCACGACGAGACTTCATGAGGGAACGAGCGAGAGACATGAACTCGTGGAACCTACAATCATTGTTTTGCACGGTGATTTAAATGTTGACGGTAGGTGACTCACTTTGCCTGATTGAGCTGAGAGGCGATTCCCTTCGGAGGAACGATGCCGGGCGCATTGCGATTCTCGGGCTCGGTAGTAGGGGACTTGGTGGGAACGGCAGGCGGGGCAGGACCGCGTCTGAATCAGGGAGGGTTACAGTAGTTTCTCTCAGATTACGGTATGCGTCTGATCTTACCTTGCGAGGAGTGCACGAGACATCGGAGTGGTTGGCTGAACATATTGAATCTACTGTATCTATCGATCTACCGTACCTTTCTGATCGACGGAGTGGGTCTTCTACGGAACATCGGACGACGACGCATCGGAGTGAATGCTGCATTGTGTGACCTACTTCCTACCGTAATCTCTCAATCTACAGTACCTCTACGAGTGGTCAGTGTCGCTTCTGTGATATCCTTCGAGGATCTGAAAGCTTCGAACTAGAGTAAATAGGGACTCCATTCAGAGAGGCCGCGAGAGACGAATCCTGTCCAGCCCTAGTTCTATTGCGACTACCGTATACCTCTTTTCGTGGTGTTGGGCATCGCATTGGAGCGCGAGGAAGACAAGGAGGATGGCCAGAAGAGGCAGCAGTGTTCTCATTGTCTGAGATGAGTGACTGATCGAGAGGGAGGGATGGCTCTTATGTAGAGACGAGAACGGATCCGCGATACAGGTTCATAACTCGATAATGGAGCGGAATGAATAAAAGGGGGGGGGGAGAGTTCCTTTGAGGGAGGGGCCAACACTACTTTGATCTAATCTCTCGCGGTCATCTCTGCCACAGTACAGCAAAAAGAGGAAGTAGCAAGGAGGAGCGAGAAAAAGGAAAAGCAGAGATGTTTATCGAAACTCTGACCACTCGGGTTATTATTAGACACAATCACAGAAACGGGACGATGGAGGCATTGCAGATACATAATCGGGATGCAATCTCTAATCACTTCCTAGCAGTCTCGTAGTTCTCTGTGAACCAATCGACGGATCTCTTGACGGCTTCTTTGAAGGAAGTGAATTCAAATGACGAATGGAGTCTTCTCAATTTGTCATTCGACGCAGTCTTCTTGTACTGCCCATCAGCCTTCGACGTATCGTACAGTACTTCGCCCTGCAAGACCCGATACCGTAATCCCCGAGGATACTGTAGCCTTCTATTGACCACCCAATTGACTACCATTAGCCTCATCCTGCCAGCCAGACAACAAGAGATAGAGGAGATAAGATGAGGATAGATCTGCGCACGAGATAGGAAGACGTCAACAGATTACGGTATCACTCGGGACTCTCACAAGAGGAAGGGTACGGTAGGTGGCGGCAGGTCAAGCTATGACGAGTGAGAATGGCAGTTGTGTGCACGAGAAGAAGGGGGGAAGATATGCCTAAGCGAGCGACATTAGAACTATTATGACCAACTTTTAGTGCGTGTGAGTGATGGGTGAAGAAGGGGGAATGAGGGAGGGCAAGAGGGGAGGAGAAGGGAAGAAGGGGGAGGGGAGGGAAAGGACGAACGCCTATCCCCTCCTCCACCCCCTCTAGACAATGGCTACTCGATGGTTTGAGGAGGAAAGGAAGATCATCGAGTCCCCCCTCAAACCACGAATGAAAAAGAAGAGGAAGAAGAAGAAGAAACTGTGAAGAGTATGGACAGTTATAGAGGAGAAGGAGGAGGAGATCGGTCATGCGGAGAGTGAGGAAAAAGGTTGGTGAGACTCGATAAGTAGACTTGATAGGAGAAGGAAGAGGGGAGAAAAGGACGATACAAGTAGAAGACAACAGAGATCAGCAGGCGATAACTGGCTGGCAGACGATCAGTAGTATCGAAATGTTCCGTTCGAGATCAAAAGATCACCTCGAATCCGAATGCCTCAATGACGGCGTCGACGGCATCTGCAATGGACACCTCGTGTTCCTCGTCGACGGAGAGAATGAGCGGAGCCGTCTCCTGAACGGAATGTCCCGATTACGGTAGCCTTATCGATCCGGCTGACATCATGAGGACCACTCGATCGGAGAGCGCAACAACACATAGATAGATATAAACAGTTTGTCACACTCTTGAGATTGAATATTGGGTGCTTGCTCTTACTCATGTAAGAGGTTTGCGAATCGAGAGAACGATCGAAGTGTGAAGAGAAAGAGGAAAAGAAGAGATCACAATCACGGATCGAATTGAGATTCGCGCAATCGGTTTCCCTCTCTGACCAGCACTCAGTTTGAACGTGCAACTCCAAGTTGCATCTCTCACTTCCTTCTCACCTCATAATTCCTGAGTGTCCACACGAACAGACGGGCCAGATCGTGTGAGTAGATGAACTGACGCAGCGGTTTGCCCGATCCGAACACCTGATTGTGAGTACGGTAGATCACTGTTCTTCAGTTCTCGATCCTTCGTTCTCTCGCGATACACTGAGCGCAGTGAACCATCACAGTTCGTTTCAACAAAACACAACCAGTGATTTATGGGCTGAAGAGGGCGAAAAGGGCGACGTTTTGAAGAGAGGAACAGAAAAAAGAGCGAGGAGAAGAGAGGGATGGAGAATGACCAGGGGTGAAAAAGGGCCTTCTCGTAGACACTCTAAAGGTTGCGAAATGCTTCCCATTAAGTAACTTGAGTAGACAGGACAAAGGGAGGAGTAGACACTAGTAGACACTCTTCATTTCGCACCTACTCAATGGTAGACAAAAAACAAGCGAGTCACTCGTCCTTTCTCTATGCTAATTTCCCTCTCGAATTGGTGTCGATCTCTCTCTTTGACCTACCTGGAGGGGCGTTCCGTCTCTCTTCGCCACGAAACACTTGTGGATCAGGGCCGGAATTACGTGACCCGCCTAAATGATCAGAGTTTAAAGATCAAAGATTAGAGAGTAACCTGCAGATTGTAGTTGTCGTGTGGGCCGAAGACATTGCAGGGAATCACTGAAGTGTACCTGCAGAATCGTACTTCATTACCGTATCCCTACCGTATCCACTCACTTCCTTCCATGCTCACTACTGTATCCCCTGTTGAGAGTATCGATCATTCTCTTCGCGTATGAGTACCCGAAGTTCGAGTCGTGCGGAGGACCGTTGTGCACCTGATAACATTGTTAGAAAAAACACTGTAATTCCCTGAAACGCGTGCTAGCTATTAAGAAGACTTCAGATGAGCACATTAGCTAGTGATGACGTCATTCTCATCCATCCGTGACCTACCATCGTCTCATCGATGGGGTAGGTCGTCTTGTCGGGGAAGATGCACGTGGAGAGGCACGACACCACCTTGTCCACTCCACTCTCGTGCGCGCACAGAAGGACGTTGTCGTTGATGGCCTACGAGTATCGATTAATTCAGATCTTATCCTGATCATTATCCGCAATAGCATTCTCCCAAGAGAACGCGCGCTCACTCGTAGTCAGTTGTCCCCTCACACTCTCGCCCTACTCCATTGGGTGGCGCAGTGCGTATGCGTTTGCCTGCCACACATGCCTCGTGGGTTCGATGCCCACTGCCCACTGAAGTGGCAAAAACCTTTGGTAGTGTGCCAAAAAGAGGCAAAAAAACTTGACGATGACGACTCAAACTAGAGTCTCTGAGAAAGCCATGAAAGACGAATTTCATCTGAGTCTATTTTGTTTTTATTTTTGCTGCATTTTCAATCATAATATCCAAATGTTCGCCCCAAACGTTAGGCGACGAGATTCGGTTACCATGTTAACGCGGAAGAAGGCGAGATTGTTGGCCATATTGTGGAAGAGACCGCCGACCATCGCAGCCAGATGGATTACCTAGAGATGATGCAATCGAGAGGAAGAGTCTTGATCTACTCATACCTTGCTCGGTTTGATCCTCTGGAATAGCGCCCTCGTCTCCTCTAGATTCGACAGATCGCATTCTTTCGACGAAAGGAAGTGCCACTGCTCTCCCTCCCTCTTCTCGCCTGATTCCACAACCTTAATCGATTGGATTGACCTACCTACCGTACTCTGAATCAACCGTACCTCCTGAATAGCCTTTCCTACCAGACCCGTACCACCAGTGACCAGGATAACGTCCGCCATGCTGAAAGAGATACGAAATGACTATTATGAGTGAATGTTCAGAGTGAGAGTACATTTTGAAACTGGAAGGGCAATCTCTGGAATAAATCGCAACTATGCCGTAGGGAGACAATGAAAAACACGCTCCGCTGTCCATTCAACGTGGCATCCCTCTTCCCTTCCCTCTCTTTCTCTCCCTCAATAGGGAAATGGCTTCCCCTCTCTGTTCAGGTACTTGTAAATTGTAGAATGCAAAATCTATGGATTAGTTCGTGATCGATGCTCGCATTACATTCGAAATCCGTTTATCGATACAAACTGAGTGCAAAGAGGATGGATTGATACAATGAGTGCGAAAGCGATCTCCAATTGGGGCGAAGACGATCGATAGTTGAGGGAGAGAGAGGAGAAACGTGGAATCATTTACCGAGCTGTGCGAAACACGAGACAATTTATCCGTAATCCGCGTTCCCTATTATAAATTAGAAATTCATATAAAACATATGGGAGCGAGGGCGAAAAAGAAACAATCATAGGAGCATATCTGGAAGGAGCGAGGGAGTAATCATGAGAATGGATCCGAGGGGGTCGATCTAATCAACAATTCACTCAATTCACTCGGGCCTCTTATCCGCGTGCTTCTTCGTGAAATCCTCTGCCGTTTTGTTGAACTTCTTGCGATCCTTCAGGAACTCCTCGGCCAGATCAGATCTGCAACGAGATTATGGGTTAATGAAACCGAGATGCGACTGGTCCTTCATCTAATCATACAACAAGACTGCTTCTCACCTGAGTGGGTGGTCTGGTTCGGGTTCATTGATGAGTCCGAGGAGTGCCATCAGCACCTGTTCCGTCCTCGTCGCTGGCTTCCAGTTGTCGGGCGAGACGATTCCCAGGCAGACCTTCAATCACGTTCTTAATCATTTTGTATTTCCTCTTGATGCAACCATGATCAAGGTAAATAGACAGAGAACACCTAAAAAGTGTGGCGGTGCCAAGCACTTTCTACAAGTTCAAATTCTCCCAAGGTTACTCGCTCAACTTGTCAATCAAAAAACTTCTAAACGGCGCAGTTCAAAAGAGCATGTGACTTTCCCGTTTCACAGAATTTTAATCAACAAATTAATATAATTTTTAACAATAATAACGACGAACGAAATAAAAATATTGACCTGTCCCTTCTCGTCAATATTGGGATGGTAGATCTTGGTGTTGAAGGTGATCTTGGGCGGTTTGAAGGGGTAGTCGGCGGGGAAGTCGATCGACACTCGGAAGGCCCCCTTGCAGTACGGATCCTTGTCCTGCAATTGATAAAACCATCGATATCTCTCTCATTTCAGCCTTATTCTTTACATGAAAGGATTGAGTAAGTGTTTCTGTTGCTTTTGACATTTTCCCGCTCGCAAAACGAATTGAAATCGTCAACCACTTTCGAATCACCTGCTCCCAACCTCTTGACACATCACTGCACAAGTTTTTCACCCGCACGTGGCGTCAACTCTTTCGTGAACTATCACATAAATATAGGTAACCGAAAAAAAATTGATGAGGTCCAAAAAATTGATGAGGATAGAATCACCCAAGTGCAGAAGATTTTACTTCGGCGGAAAAAGTACGGGTGAAAAATATAGGGGAAATGCACTATTTTTTCAACCGAGTGTTCGATCCTAGGAAAAATAAAATAAGAATTAAAATCGTTGACTAACCGGGAGAAGGGTGACGACCCAGTGGAGGAGATTCTGCTCGTCGTACTCCACCGTGTTGTACGCCTTCACTCCGCACTGCTTGAGGTCGCCCAGCTCCTTCTGAAGTCGACGAGACGACGACATCTTCAAGGAGAGAGATTGAATTATTAATGATCATTTTCGTGATTAGAAGAGCATGGAATATGACGTATCGTTGGGGATTGAAAGAGACGGAACGAGAAAAAAAAGAGAAGATGGGATATAAATAGTAGATAAGGTGCTTGAAACAAACAGTGATGATGCCAACGAGAGAGATGCACCTTTGAACTATATTTTCGAATAGAGGAACAGAAACAATCAACTAGTGCATCGCTCCTACAAACAGAAACGTATGATTGAACAGAAGAGACATGAAACGCGTTAAAATTACCGCATTGCAACCATGAATTATTGGAAAGTGCGGAGGAAAGGGGTGGAATAATGCCGCGCCTCGATTCCACACAAACAAGCTCCGATTCAGATCAGGAAACCACGGCAAAGTACTTCAATGCACTGAAACCTTATCACTTTCCTTCCCCAGCCAACGCGGAAAAAAAGAGGTGAGCATGAGAAGTGTGGTGTGTACTCTCTCTTTACTCTCTCCGTGTGTTGCTCTGGGATACTCGAGAGGAGGGGAACAGACGGGTGGAAAAAAGAGGGAAGGAAGAAGAGGGAGAAGAGAAGGGGTGAGAAATGACGAAGAAAGGGCAATCGAGTAACACGCGAAATATGAGAGTAACCAGGGGAGGAATCATAAATGAATGCTCACGTAACTACCACGTTCAATTGTGAAACATTACGCAATCATTTCGAATGGTTACTCCCGCCCTTCTTTAGTGTCCTCCCCTAGTCCATGTTATCACTATCGATCTTTCGTGCCATGAGTAAGCGAGTTCAGCACGGTATGAGAGTGAAAGTGGGACACCCGGGCAAGAAAAGTCGAGAAAAGGGCGGAAAAGAGATCACCCTCTAGGATGGGATATCTCCACTCACTTTCATGCCCTTCATGCCACATCTTTCCTTCCCCCTCCTCTTCCTCCTTCCATCCCTCATCTTCTCCCTTCCTCGTCCTTCTCCTCCTCCTCCCATCTATTCCGACATCGATGCCCATGCAGTCATCGAACCCTTTCTTCGTCCTTTCTCCCATATGTATGACATGATGCAGGAGAACCACAAGGCTATGAGCTATGCTGAGAAGGTGAGTAGCACTCATTCACAGAGAAAGATGCAAATAGGTCTACTGAATGTTTATGTGGAGAACAAATCAAGTAACATTCGCGATTCAGATAATTCGAATCTCTGATTGATCTTCCATCTTCTTCAGATCGAAGCTCGTCGTGCCGAGTCTCCTCTCGCCCGTTCCTCTGGTCTCTTCGACCTCATCGAAGCCGTCCAGGAATCAACGACTACCACTACCACGCACTCGCCCCTTCGACAACTTCTCGCTCCCTACATCGACCCACTCGAGAGGGGAATGAAGATGTTTGAACAGGTATCTTTCCTAGATCAATTATTACAGGTTTTCCTTATTCGAAAATTAAAAAAATAATGCATCTGTCCTCTCAGGAAATGAAGGACGTCGGCCTCATTCCCACTACTACCACCACAACTACTCCCGCCCCCACCACCACTCCGTCAATCCTTCAGAAGTAAGAGCCTCCTCCTTTCTACTATCAGTGGTCGAAAAGTCATGTCAATTGAAAATTTTATTCCGGAAAAGGTGCCCGATTATAGTGTCGTTTGATAGAACTCAATGAGCTCTTTTCAATGGTGTATCTCATCTCTTCTGAAAACTCGCCGTATTCGAGATCGGGCACTATGCACTCAGACGTAAAATTCACAATTTGACCTTTCGCCAGGTATATCTTAAAATCGACACTATTTACGAATGAATGAATTGCACCATTGAAATGAGCGCATTGAGTTCTATAAGTCGACACTATGAGCGACGTGGTTTTCGCAAATTTTCTCATGTCGGTTTTGACATACTTTTCGACCACTGTCTACTATCATTTTACCCCCCTTGTTAGATCCCTCGACCTGCTCTTCGCTCCTAAAAAGGACGAAAATGGCGAGGCGGCCGGTCCCGGTCTCTTTGCTTCCATGCTCCAGATGATGTCTGAGACTGCCGTCAAGTCATTCACTGGCTCTGAACAGGAGGAGTTCCGAGTCAAAAGGTAAACACTTCCACCTTGCTCAATTAATCTAATCGACCCCTGTTGCAGACGAGTCAAACGACAACTCGGCCATCCTTCATCACCCTTCGATCTCTTCGATTCGATGCTCGGCTTCAATGACCCCGTCGCTCTCTCCAACCCCTTCACTCCCAATCCTCTCATGTCCCTCTTCACCACCAGCAAACCCATCTTCTCGCTCCCCACCGCTGCTCCAGCAACTCAAGCCCCTATCGGTCTTCCATCTCTCAAGATTCCCTCCCTGTCCGATTCTGCCTTCCGCTTCCAGGATCCCTTCTACAACCCCCTCATGCCCAATAGGAGGAACAAGGTTTGGGAGGCACTCGAAGGCATGGAGAAGGCCAATAAGAAGCTTATGAAGAAGATGAACCTGCACTAGAAAGCGAGAGGGGTAGGATGGCCTACCTTGCAGGGGAGCGAGGCCAGCCACGCATTCAAGTATCGACAATCGATTCAACGATCTCATACCGCTACGGATAACGGTTCATCACTGAGGCACACTCATGCAATCATTCAAATATATTGTTTATGCTTATTTTTGTGTTTTATATGAAGGGAAAACTGGGACAATGGGACCGAAAATAAGGAGAAGCGAGCGAGAAAGAATCTAAAATACACACAAGGATTGGCGTAAAATAAAAGCTTGTAAATAAATGGAAGCACTCTTCATTGTGTACAACTCTCCACTCGCAACTATTAGATTGGGGCGGAGAGGAAGGGGGATTGTGTTAGCGAGACAAGTAGATCAATCAATACAGCAGCCAGAGGGTCCGTGAGGTGGGTGGATCACAAGAGGATTACGGGAGACAAGGCTCAAACGATCCGAAGGGGGGAGGGGAGGGAAAATCTAGACGGGGATAGAAGAAGAGAAGACACGTCTAAGGACGAGCAACCGTATCGGCTGATCCCTTGAGGAGGAGGAGATAACGAACCTAGTACTAGCACTAGCAATCGACCAGAAAGGGACAGAGGGGGGGGGACTGATGGGAGTACTTACGATTGGAGCTATACTTACAGTACATTCAACGAGACACTCGGATTGATCTGTATTAATTAACGCTCTTCTACTACATTTACATTCACAAATGCACACGAATACTTTTGCACAACACAACATAGGCAGGAACGAGATAGGACGGGATGGAAATGGGAAAAAGGAACGAGGAAGAGATGAACCGATTACAATGATAAAGAAAATGTGTTACAAGGAAGAAGTACAAGGGAGATGAGAGGGGGTGATAATGGTTGAGTGTTGACTGGGGAATAGGTAGATCGAAGGAAATGAAAGAAGAACGGATCTCGAAGACTAGTGTACAGGTAAAAAGGAGGGAAAACAACGAAGGAAAAGGTACAAGATCCATAGGGCACCCATACTCAACTAATTGCATAATTTAGTCAGTACAAAGAATGGATTGTAGTATATCTCAGAGTATGAATAAGTCGAATGACTGAGGTCCGTCGAGGATGAAAGATGGGGAATAGAGTGCGGGGGAAAGGGGACAACAGGGATGAAGATCAATCGATTGAACCCAAGTAGAAGGGGAGAGAGTGACTGAATCAACTCGTGTACTCTTATGATGCATGGTCAGATACGACTAGTTAGTACTATGAATCAATCAATTATGAACAACAATGGAAGGAAGGGAGAGGGGGGAGGGGGGGGGACTACAGACTACTCTAGACAGTGGGAGTGGCAGGAGTGGAAGGGGGAAGAGTGGACGAGACGGACGTGACTCCTCCCGTCTCTCCTCCCTCTGATGCAGCCGACTTCCTGCACGTCGTTGCCACGTTGAGGAACAATCTGAAGAGAGAAGGGGTTAGGAGATGAGGGAATGATATCGAAGGGAAGGGTTATTCGTGCGAGTGATTGAGAGACGGGAGTGAAATCGAATCGGATACTAAACAATCATTCAATCGATTGTTTAGTAACCGAATTCGACGAGTCAAATTCTAATTCCTATCCCTACGAGACAGTGTTACTATTAAAAAAGTCAAACATGCCCGTGGAATCGGAGTTTCTGCACAAGCGTAAAACAACGATATGAAACAAGTCACTTTTGTAACTCCGATGCCACGTATTTAATCTAGCATACCTATGCCGCCTCTCTGGCATATCTTGCCGCCAGCCATGCCTCTCTTGCGGCCATTCTGGTCGCTCTTCTGTCTTTTCCCAGTGATATCTCCTCCCACCTCTCTATTTCCGGGGCACACTTCGTGAAGTCATTGGCCCAGAAGTCGTATTGGGGACCGGAGATCAGCTCGATGAAGGTGATGAGCAATCCCCATGGATGGGGACGGAGCGCCACCAGTCGCTCGAACAGGATACGCGTGATCTGAGCAGTGATTGCAAATTATTCAAAGGATCGTAAACATGCAAGTATCGTTCATTGATTGCGCATCCTCTTCCATACCTAATAAAACCCCACTAAACCGAACTGATTACCAAGACGACTAACAAATTATTCATAATTACCTGAAACCTGCAACCCCACTTCACCGCCCCCCCCCCCTACCCCCTCTTCCTCACCTGCTCCTTGATCTGGGGCGCGTCGGCGTGCTGGAAGAGGAAGAGGAAGACGCACGAGAAGTAGTGCGTGTGCACATTCGGATACCGAAGCTGATTGGCGATGGCGTTGAAGACGAGATAGCGACCTGCCAGAGGGAGAAGAGTCAGTCCGTGATCCACCAACCACCCCTCCCCCTACCGTACTACTCACCCTCAGTGTCCAACTGCACAGTCAGATTCTGGAAGATGTCCATGAATGCGGAATGGGCGATGGTGTGGATGTTGACCGATTGTCCCTTCTTGTGCACTGTCTCGATGGCTCTCATTCCCACGTACAACACGATCGCATTCACCACCGTCGTGTTGTACTTGTTGCCCGGCTGCGACGAGATCTGCACAGGAATCAATCAATATCTTATCGATACCGTAACCCCCACCACAGTTCTCGATAGTCTACCGCAATCTCACCGTGAGGAAGGAGGGCAGTCTCTGGAGGAAGTCCACACTGCTCCTCGTCATCAGATAGTGATCCAACTGCGCTCTCAGCTCGTTGTTCATGATGGCGTTCACGTTGAGACACATCTTCGGCTCGTTCGCCATCTCAGTGATATCGTCCACCTGGGCAATCAATGGATGAATAATCAGTCCACGATCGACTACCGTAATCCTCTTGACTCAACTACAGTACCTGCTTGAAGGTGAGTGCGAATGGATCGGGCAGTCGCATGTTCCTCGGGTAGGCGGAGAGGACGAGATTCCTCAGTTGGACGCAATTGGGCGGGATCGTATCACAGATGACATAGTGATACTCGCACAGCAACTCGGGGAAGTCGTGCAGGATCACCAGCAACACTCGCAGCGTTCCCTGCAGGACATCCATTATCGATTATACTATGCCACCAAATATTAATCTTTTCATTGTCCAGAAGTCAAAAATCAATAAAGTAGCAATGCTAGGGAATCTATGCCTTTGACGCAACCAGAATTCAACTGGTCGACCATAAAACTTGCTAGTTTGACATGATCTGGAAAAATAGAAATAAACCGCACCTTGTACAGCTGGTGGACACTCTTGGGCATCTCGAGTGAGCGGAGGAAGGGAGCGAGGAACTTGAGATGGCATATGAGCAGCTGAGTGTACATGGCAGAGGTGCGAAGGGGATCGACCGACTCGCCGAGGAGACGGGCGATCACGTTGCGATGACCAATGATGTCCAGCCATGAATACGCGAATCCGGGGCATCTGATGAGGAAGAATTGAGATTTTGTTTTATTTTTAATCGATAACGCCTCGCTAATCGCGATACAAGTGTTCTTATATCCACATTGTGGCCTGGATTCACCGGGAAGCACCAATCGTTCCAGCTCACCTTCTCGGTTGGAGAATGAAGAATGCCTGTCCGAAAGCCTCGAGGATGGGCCATGCGATGGGCTCGAGTGAGGTGTCGGGCGTCGTCAACTCGTTGAACATGATGATGATGATGCGATGGTACGGCATCGCTTGGAAGTTCCCACTCCCAATCTTCGACTGCAATGGACTCACTCAGTCTCGCTAGTCATCAATTCGATTCGAGAAGAAGAATCTGCTGCTGCGCATGCACTACCCTGGATGCGTGCAAGAAAATTAAACATGCAATTAATTTCCTTGAACGTGCATCTCAAACCGGGTCTTCGTCCTCATCTTCATCCTCCTCCACTTCTCCTCTCATGATCCTCTCTTCTGCCGCCCTTCTTCTCACCTCGTGGTCGTTGTGCAGCACACTCGTCACGATGTTCAGCACCTTCTTCAGCAGATTAATCTTCGTCTGGTGCTGAGTGCCGTCCGAGTGCTTCACCATCAGACTGCAATCAATCGATCAATCGATACTCAGGTACCGTACTCCTTACCAGGTGAGTTTGACGAAAGCGTCGAGTGTGTAGTAGCATCGCTGTCTGACGACCGTCGTCACTGCTTGAGTCTCGTTCTTGAGCAGTCGATAGCCGACGTCGATGCACAATTCAGTGCAGAGACGGAAGAAGCGAGTGATCATCTCGTCCGTCGCCAGCACGCCTTGCTCGTGCATCTGCCATACCCCATTATTACTATTATTATTATAATTGTATTGCCATCGCAGGAAAGATACTATCACTCTGCTCCTACATGCTCCAATAGTACACAGCTTTGCAGCACAAAAGTGTCGGGAAGAATTCTGGCAAGTTTTTCAGGTTCGATCGGCAAAAATCATGTTCGATAATCTCATCTATCGCTCATCCAGCCCCACTCACGAGATGAATCATGGTGGCGAGTGCCTGCTGGGGTTCCTTCTGGGCCATCGGCGTGTAGCACAGTGCGATCCAATCACGCAGAATCGTCTCTACCTGCAAACAACTCTCATTAGCAACGTCCCGGTTCCTTCCCGTTTCACTCCTTGGAAAACATCCTCACTCACCTTTCCGCACATCTCAGGCGTATCCTCGTCTCTGGCCTGCATCTGGGGCAGCAGATTCATCACCGAGTCGGAGATGATTGAAGCAGCTGCAGCCTGCGTCGACCCGGTGGATCCGGCCGACGACACGGCGCCCCCTCGATCGGGAGTGGCGATGGGAGAGGAGGCTTGAGAGGATTGAGCCTGACCGGGAGGAGGAACCATCCCCGGGGCAGGAGGCACTCCGCCTGGCATCGATGGGTCCCCAGGCATCGGAGTGGAGGGAGCACCCAACATGCTCATCTGGAAGAGGAGGAGAGGTTAACAGATAACAATGGAGCTCCTAGTTATAGAATTAAAATCAATAGATAAATTGCAACTGACAGCCTTGGAGATGGACTCGATGGTCTTCGGGAAGGTGTGTCTCACAGCGTCGTGCTTCATCCCTTCCACTCCTCCGATCAACTTGCACAGTTTCGTCGCGAAGATCGCTGCCTCGAGGGAGCCACTGAAGGGAGGGGGGAGGGTTAGAGGACGGTTAGAGATTGCGTATGAACGGGGAGATGGAAGAGTGGAATGATTCATGTAAACTCTCTCACTGACATGGGTTGATGACGTTCGTTCGGATAAACTAGGCAGGGATAAATTGTCTACCGAATCAATATATTGTTTAGTTTAAAAGACAGCTTGAATTTGAGGTTATGGCCATGTCGAATCAGAGAATCAGAAATTGTACAGAGAACAAATGCGGAAGAGATAAACTCTAGCGCACCTATCGACGATGGAGGACAGATGGGCGTCGTAGGCGGGGCCTTGCAGCAGTCCCTGCTTCACGATCACCTCGATGGCGTACACGTTGAGACGAGGATCGACGCGCGACGAGATCACGTGCTGCGTCACCCTGCAACCATGGATATTACAATCGATACTACCGTATCCCCTGGGCCCCTGGGGTGGATCACAAACTGACTTCCGACTGAGCTCCGCCTGAGTCATCTGCGTGTTGACGACCTTGCAGACGGTGACGAAGAGTTCGCGCAGTCGACGAGACCAGTCGAGGTCCAGACCAGTGCCGCCCGATACTGAAAAGATACCGTAATCTTAGATCGTCTACCGTATCACACTGACCGTAGGTGTTAGTGTACGAGAAGAGGAGCTGCTCGAGGGAGTGGCTGATCAGTCGTTGGAAGATCGTCGGATCACGGGGATTCTGGGCGAGCAGATGCAGTGCGTTGCGGATCTCCATGCACGCCTGCCACGCCTGCAAGAGACGGGTTTCACCCATGATACGTAGATAGAGTAATCCCAGTCCATTCAATGATAGAGCCATCTGACTCTCAAAAACAAATAATAAACGTACGACATTGTTCCTGAGATCGGGATTGCTCTTGATGGCATTGAGATGGACGTCGAGGTCTCGAATGAGGATGTGCAGCATCTGGACGAATTTGTCCATCTCCGCCTCGGCGATCTCCTCGAGGGGAACCTTGAAGACCGTACGCTCGTCTGTCGCCTTGAATCCGCAGATCTTCCTGCAACGACAGACCAATTAGCGACCATCTCTGCTATTCCTCTACTCACGTGGCGAATTCATCGTAGACGGCCATGGCCTGGGAGGAGACGGATCCCTGTCTGATCCTCAGTCTGTCGGGCATTCCACTCTGTTCCATCACTGCCGCCTCGCATCCGAATGGTTTCTTCTCTGCCTTCGCCGCCCTTCTCGCCTCCACTTCCATCTCCAATCGCTTGTCCAACTCGGCCGATGCCTGATGAGCAATTATTATTAGTCACGGATAACACACCAATCTAGCAGGTACGAAAATCGGAATATAACATCCACTGAATCTCACCTTCTCGCAGGCGGTCTTGACGATGAAGTTGGTGGTCAGCTCGACGTTGTCGATGGTGATCTGCTGCGATGCCTCCTCGAACATCTTCGCCAGTTCGGTAGTGTGCGTGCCTCGATGGGCATTGGTGAATGCCTGATTGAGGTAGCCGACCATCGATGCACTCAGAGGCTCGCGACACGTGATCGCAGCCATGCCCGCTGTCATCGCACGCATCATCGAGTGAGCGCCGCGTCTGCAAATTAGATTCATTATTGATTAATTAGTCTAATTAGTCTAATCAACGGACCTGAGCTGAGCCTCGTCGGGATTGAGGGAGAAGTCCTTCTTGATCACATTCTCCGTCACAGTGAGGGCCACCTTCAGAGCGCGCTCCGTAACCGGACCTGCAAAATGTAAGCATGGAGACAACTGCGACTTTCTTGTTTCACAGTAAATTAAAAAACCCCGCTTTCCCAGTAGGGGCAATGAATAGAAAATGAACGAGAGCACAATATAATGAATGCCAATCTTAATACCCACCGATGAGCTCCTTGATGGCATGGGTGACGGCCACTCTGACCATGGTCTTGAGAGTGGGATGCATTTGGAAGAGAGGAATGGAGCCGGAGATCCTGAGATGAGGCACGATTCCATCGATCGACAGCACGTTGATGTCCGAGTAGTGGAAGGCGGCGGGCACGGCGGGCTGGTCGACACTCGACGATGACGTCCCGTCGCGACCTCCCATCGGACCTGACTCCGCCTCCATCGACACTGGCGTCGATCTGTAATAATCTGGTAACCACGATTCGCCAGGTAGTCAACATACCGATTGGTGTCGTGGCCGGGGGCGGGCGGGGTGGCCCTCTCTCCCTCCTGTCTCATCTGGGGCGGCACGGGACTCGCACCCGCTGCCACACTCGCCTGCGTCAGCGCCTTCAGATCCGACAGCTGCTGCGGTACCCTGCACGAGAATTGGTATTGGAGGGACGGAAGGGACCCGGCGAATCCGTGTTTCAAGCGAGAGGGAAGAGTGACTCACTTGACCAACTTCTCGGTGTCCTTGAGCACTCCTTCCACAGGCAGCGTCGCCAGATCCACTGTCAGCTCCTTGCACAGCACCTTGAGAGAGAAGGGTCAGACTCGAGTCACAGTCACATTGCACTACCCCCGAAACCACTCTTTCCAACTCACTTCGATCTCAAACTTGAGGTTGATCTTCAGATCGGGTTCGTTGTGCAGTTCGGCCAGCAACTTGAGAAGGGAGCGGATCCATGCACACGAGGGAGTGAAGAGAGTCGTCTTCGAGCACGACAGCAGAATCTTGGCGATGAAGGGAATGACGTACAGCAGCTCCTGCTGACCCTTGTAGTACGCCTCGAGGAGCAGAGACTTCAGATCGAGATCCTGAAAGGGATTATCATTAATTCAACATTGAATGTTCCACAATGAATCACAATATTACTCGCACATGAAACGATAAAATACCGGGTTACTCATAGGGTTCACAATTCCACTGGAAATAGTGCAAACCTGGACGATGATGGGTCGATTCTTGGCAATGGTGATCGATCCCAGCCACATTCCGAGGTTCTTCAGCAACTGCCTTTCGTTGTAGTTGGAGGCTGCCTGTCGCTTGTCCGATCGAAGCAGAATCTGAAGGCGATTTATCGTAATTAGAAATATCGTTTAATTTTCGCTGAAAAGTGGCGAATAGCAGTCACAACTCTTCCATCTCCCCTACATGAATCGTTTGAAACCCAATTCCTCCCTGTCCTCACCCTGATGTTTCGGAAGGTCTCCTCCTTGATGAATCTGTCCAGAAGGACGTTGTCGATCTGGCTCACGAACTGGTTGTACAGCGGCTGCAATTCATCTCATTATAATGTGATCTGGCCAATCGATAATCTGCTGCTCACAAGTACCGTACTTGGAAGTTCTGCTCGATGGAGACTCTCTTCATGACGATGTACTGGGATAGCCACTTGAGGAATGGTTCTCCCTCCTCGTGGATCATCCGACGCATCTCGTCCCTCTTCGCAGTCAGATTAGACAATGAGAGGTTGTTGAAGAGGAACGACACCTGAAGGGGGCAATAATTAAATCCCGCTGATTCCTAATTTCAGCCATCTTAAACATGTCCTTTTGTTTAATCTAGCCAATCGTGCAAACCCGTCCCTTTCCCGCTTCACCCCTCCCTAATCACTCACATTGTCGACCACTTCGTCCCTGGGTGGCTGTACCACACTGCCCGTGGCCTCCGACGACTGCACCAGTGTGTCCACATTGGTGACGTTGTAGGAGAGACCGGCAGTGGCGGCGCCTCCTCCTCCCGGTTGGAACTGCAAAGGGGCACAGATCAGGGGGTCATTCGATGCCTCGTGCACTCACAGTTCTCGTGGGGATGGAAGGCATTCCGGGTCCTCCGATGGGCGAATTCCTCATTGCTCCGATGGCAGCGAGAGAGGGAGCTCCTCCTCCTCCGGGTTGCACTCCGCCTCCAGATGGACCTGCAGACGACGTCGCCGACGAGATCCAACCTGACAAGGGGTGAGATTAGCACGAGACCCGATAGCCACAACCCACCTGGTGACTCGCGACCAGCATTCGCAGGCAGCTGCCCGTTGAGACCGGCAGTGACGTACGACTTCAGAGGCTCGGGCATACGATGGTAGTTATCGTGAGAGGCGATCATGACACAGACCTGAGGGGGAGAGAGGGGATTGATAAGGGATATCAAACACAGGAAAGAATAGGAAGAAGCGCAGTGCTATGAAATTGAATTGATACAGCGCGAGAGAAACGCGCTTCTCACAGGCTTTCCTATTTATTTCATTCACCTCCTAGGCTTTGCTCTCTCGATTCGACCACAATAGATGCAGATAATAAATCATCCTTTGAAATTAGAATGCCCGCCATCAGAAAAGAATAGAAAGGAGGTCATTTATATGCACGATGAATTTATCTCACGCGCTGGTGAATACAAAACAGTGCTCACTATTCCGGATGTTTTGAGTTTCATCAGTATTACGTCACTGACTAGCATGACTAGAATTATACGAAGCCGAAGTTGGAAATATTTTTGCTACACTCATGTTTTGGCTTGGCAATACTTCCATCCCGCCTGGTTAGTGTTTCTCCTCCTCTCTACTCACCTTGGGGTACCCGTACAGCTTCGCCTTACACGCATTGAGGGCAACGATGCCGAAGAGCCACAGCATACTGTTTATCTAAATTCAACTGTTGATTCCCATTCCCTTTAAAATCCGACTGAAACGCGAATGTGTCCACCAGGCAAATTCGTGTTTCACCCGATCTTCCCTTCTACATACCTCTGCCTGCAGACTCTCGACCATCTTCCTGATCGCCGTAGCGAAGTGCAGATTCCTGCCATCACCATTCTCATATCTGGACAAGATTAGACCACTCGCAATCAGCAACACAACAGGTTAGTACACAACGGGGCGTATCATTCAAGAGACAATCATGCAAGAACCTCTAATTCAACTTCTCTCCTTTTACTTCAAAAATGATACACCCCGCAGAGAACAGAAGGAAGCAGAGGGAATACAAAAAAGATGGAATACTCACGAAATAATATTCTCCCTAATTATTCCTCCATACACTTCAGCGGTAATCTTGAGTTCCCTCTCGGGATATTCCTTGAAGAAGCGATACTCCTCGAAGAGATTCTTCACTACACACTGCAGAACCTGCAAGCAAAAAAAAATTAATGACACATGTTAAATCACTTTTTAAAGTCTATTGAAATTGTGCCGACCTGCTTGTCCCTTGGGTTGGAGCTAGCCTTGAACTGCTTCATCTTATTCAGCAACTCCGCTACACTCATCGCGTTCGTATGACTGTAGATCTGCAAGGATTCATTCGTCATCCAATAAATCAATCGATAATCCTCTCGTACCCTCTCAAAGTAGGCATTGGCCTCCTGCTGGATTCGTTCCGAGAAGGTGACGGATGAGATGTCCTCCATGCTGTTGCTACTGCCTCCTCGTCCCTCCGATAGATCGTTGAGTGCTTGCGCACCCGGATTGAGGACGGGTCGGAAGTCGATGGCTGACGAAGGAGTCGTCGCACCTGAAGGGGCATTTAAAATTAAACAATATTCACTTAAAAATAATATTTTTTTAAAAACAAGCTGATTGTGAGCAACCTTGACACCTTCCAATCGAATATTTCAAACTCGCGCGCATTTGAAGGGGACACGAAGTGACATGTAAATTGGCGAGAAAGGCGCAAAATAACAAAGAAATTGGCATCGTTTTAGTACGGATTTAGCCGTTGGTTGTTTGGTCTTTCTCTATCTCCCCCATCACTCCTCTCCACTAACCAGGAGTGTTCCTGATCGGCGGCGGCTGCGCTCCCTGTCTCCATCCTCCTCCGTTGTCTTGTCGAGGAGGCATCGGAGCACCGAATCCGCCGTGAGCCTGAGGCACCATCTGCAATCGATACTTTAGCATCTACCGTACTCCATGGGTACCAGTACTCACCCTGTCTCGACTGTCGGGTCCTCCTCCGACGCCTCCGAATGGGCCACTCCTCATCATCTGATTCGAGGGCGACATGGACAGACCACTGCCTCCGAATGCATTGTTGAGAGTGGGTGGTTGATTGGAGGGATCAGAGAAGGGGGCACGGCCACCAGAGGGAGGAGGGGGCATCGGGGCACCAGCTCCTCCTCGGAAACCAGGCATCGCTCCAGGTGGCATTCGTGACGATGGGTTCGTTCCCGAACCCGGTCGGTTGGGTTCATTCCGCATCTGGAACAGGAGTAGATAATTACCATGGGGTTTCGGTAGCAATGGGAGGGGGGCGGGATTAGAGGTATTGATCGGTGGTTGAACGACCACTAGAGGGCATTGCGCACACTCTTTTCCGGGGGGTAGATC
Organism: Pristionchus maxplancki; assembly: GCA_900490775.1. Classification (NCBI taxonomy): domain Eukaryota; kingdom Metazoa; phylum Nematoda; class Chromadorea; order Rhabditida; family Neodiplogasteridae; genus Pristionchus; species Pristionchus maxplancki. The sequence goes on from LS566840.1 coordinate 200,624, forward strand.
AACCAGAGAAACGTGTTTATTAGCCGGTAAACGAAGAGTTAACTCTGGGGTATGAGTCTGGAAAACGACGGGAGACAACCGTGAATAGGGAGAACACCAACAAATTACCCGAACCTTGAAAAATACCCGTATTAGAAGTGTTACTCGTGTTGTGGACGACAAACCCGTGTTTCTCGAAGAAAATATGACATCCTATCGAATTACAAATATATATACAGTCCTATCTATAATCGCTATCACTATGGCTATCCTTTGGCTATCAATTACTTGTCTAGACTAGGCAGGGAAGGAAGGGGGTAAAGGGGGAGGGAGGGGAGGAGAAGACGTATTCCTCGATTGATTGCCTCTCTCGCGATGACAACGAAGAATGAGTCCTCTGTAAGAGACGGACTAATCACGAGACCAAAGATCAAAGACAAATCAAGGATAGAGAAAGAAACAAGATAGAGACAATGATAGACGAGACATTGAGAGATTCATCAATGAGGAATACGTCTATGTCTTCATACCACGCAAATTTCTCGACTGGGGTCAGAGTGGTGGGATCGGGGGGGAAGGGGGTCGTCAGGGTAAAGTAAATCAGTCAACTCCAGTGCACTCATTCAACGAGGGGGGCTAGTACCGAACACACTCCCAAGAAATTTGCGCAGCATGAGAAGAGTTGTAGAGAAGAAAGAAAGAGGGAAGACAGACGAAGAGAAGACGGACAGAATGGAAGCAAGAGAAGGAAAGGAAAGGAAAGAAGGGAAAGACGTCTCCTACCTGCAGTCTCGTCATATGATTCAGCAATTGATTATACTCCAATCGAGTGGCCGAAGTCTGACCCTGATGCTTCTGCATAAACGAGTTCAGAGTGGCGAACATCTGCAATCGATATTCCCTCAACCACTGTAACCACTCTACCGTAATCAACCTCCTGATTCATGTAGGCACTCGACGCGACGCTCGATGGAAGTCGCCTTCTCGTGTGGTGCATCACAGCCATGATGAAGGGTTCCTGAGAAGAGGTAATCAATAAATAATCTACCGTTTCTCCGCTCACTCCGTGGGCTTGTTCCTTGTCCTCCAACCACTTCTCCAACTTGAGATAGTCTCTCTTCGAGGCGAGACAGGCCAGATCAATGGTGAAATTGAACTGATTCAGCTCGAATAGCTCAGAGAGACCCGAGGGTTTTAGTTCGTGAGCCACATCAAGAATCTTCGTCAGCTTTGCTTGATCGTCCGGATTCTTCATGTAGTAGTTCAGGAGTGCCTCAAATAGTTACTATTAAATGGGGCCTTGAAGCAGCGATTCACCTGGATGATAATGTTGTGGAGGATTGTCTTGGACAGAGAGGTACTGTTCCACATCAGATTGAGCACTGGGACTACATTGTAGTGGGTGGCGATGAGATGGGGCACGAAGACATTCATCAGAGAGAGACGAGCATCCGTTATAGGACCCTGCACAGTCATTCATTCACTCCCTTGAGCTACCATCTTTTCCTCTCTGTTACTCACCGGCAATTGGAGAAAAGCGAGCAGGACAATGTCAGGACAGACAGTCAGACCCAATTGGAACACTTTAGTGACCTGGAACAAGTGATTGAACCGACAGTTTCTCGTTTCATTCCCACCCTCTGGTTCTCAGGCGATCCCATCGAGTCGGACAGCTTCAGAAGCGTCTCCGTCAGGTCGATGCATCTCCTTCAATTATTAATATTAGTGTAATTAGCACCACAGATGAATGGCACTCACCAATTAGCGACCTCCTTATTGGGGTCATCGTACTGGATCTTGAGTGTGTGGGTGTTCACTGCTCGATGGGTGTGATCTCCCAGACAACACACGTCCGCATTCTCCACGATCTGTGCCAGCCAGCCAACTTGGCCCGCCTTGTTCATCCTCCATTCGCGATACAGAAGGGACATCGGCCAGGACTGAAACACGACAAGTAATTATTCGGAAATAAGTAAATACACAAATACAAATAATAAATTAAAATATTTCGCCCACCTTTCCACCGAATGCCGTGTTGAATGTGTTAGTGAGGAAGACGAGTGCCGCTCTGTCCTTCACTGTGAAGGAGGGAGTGTCCAGATGGAGGAAGACCTCACTCCAATTCAGAGAGGGACTCATCTCAGAGAACACCTTCGCAAGCACTCGACCATCCCACACGCGCGCGTCCACTGGAAAAAAAGTTACCAAACATAAATCATATGTTGTGATAGAGAATAAGACAATGTATGAGTGAAGGCAACACATTTCAATAAAATATTTTTAAAAAGGTAGGATGCGAAGTCAACTCACCGGGTCGATCGAAGGAGGCGAGAATGGGAGTGCATCTCGTGTTGAGAATGGCCACGATGGCTCCTGCCACTGCATTCACTGTCACTGCAGTTCCAGTGATTCCGCTTTGCGAGAGAAGAGTGAGCAGAGTCTGCAATTACTTACGCTATGATTCATTTCGAAAATATACAAAAAAAAAGACAAAAAAAAAGAAAAGAGGTCAAACCTGTTCATTATGTGTGCACGAGGGCCCTGCACTGACCAGCAGACCGCCAATGCCCGATGGAATCTCTGTTGGAGAAGAAGATTCCATTGGTGTCTGCGGATCACTCGATTCAGACAAGAACTGCAAATAAATAATTCTCAAACAATTCTTAAAAAGTAAAAAGAGAAACGAGGGCAATATTATGAGTGGTCTAAGATTTAGCACAAGGGCTGTGACATTCGAAAATTGGGCCTGCTAAACACAGTAACAGACACGCGACGCGCGAAGTTACGAGTGTGGGGGCATTATTCCTCCTTCCCTCCTCCACACCAATTAGTGCGAAGGAAGAGGAGAGAAGGAGGAAGGGCAAAAAGATCGAGTGTGGACAGCTCACCCTTTGGCTGGTATTCTCAATGATCTCGTCGATAGTGCAGACTGGTTTGATTTGAGAGACGCACGCCTCCAAGGCAGTCGCCAGTCGCTCCCCGCCTCGAACCAGAACGGGGTCGGTATCGGGAGGAGTGTCTGACGAGAAATCGACGATCTAAACAAGAAACAAACTTTATTCAAAACACAAATAATAATAATAATAATAAAATAACATCAATTCAATAAAGAGATGGGGGCATATTTGCTTACCAGATGGATGAGTTCGGCCGCAGTGGAGGGATCGATCGATTGGCGCGGGGAGGGAGGGAGGGGAAAGTAGTCAAGGATGGAGAGGAGACACGAGACTATGTGATCTGCGACACTCGCTCCTCCACGGGATGAAACGACCAGCAGACGCTGGAGAGAAGAAGAGGTCAATGCAAGAATGGAATGGAGTGGGAGGAACACGAGACATTACAATGATTAGGCAGATTGGGCATGCAAATTTGTGGGGAGAAAGTGCGAAATCAGCCATCCGTGAGACCCTCCATTATCCCCACACACACCTGTAGTAGGAACGAGAGAGATCTGGGTGGATTGGATGCAGCTAGCAAGTCGTCAATATAGCAGAAGGCGAGAAGATCCGATAGTTGAGCGGATGATGACATCACGGGTGCCGAGACTCACCATCCCCTCGAGCCAAGGATGGGCAACTGCAAGAAGAGAGAAGGGCGTGGAACGAATTAGCAAGCGAAAACACTCGAGTAGTGAAAAAAGGGCCTCACCAATTGGTCTACCCGCACAAGCTACACGACGATTTAGCGACTTTGTTGAAAGTCTGCAAAGTGTACAGTTTCAGAACAGAAACAGGCAACAACCACAATCATGCAAGAAGTACAGATATTATAGTGGACGATAACCACTGAATCTACGGGGAATGCAATTATAAGAAAAACATTTATGAAAAAAAAACTTCGAGGCGGCACAAACTCGACGAATTATAGCTTATAAAGTGATTTACAAATATCGTACGCGACGACAAGAGGGGATTCATTGGGATAGAAGAGGCGACAATACAATTTATGATGCACACAATTCGATATCACTAGGTTTAACCGTTCAGTTGTAATTCGGTTATCGTATGAAACTGAAACGTAGAAATAGGTCAAGAGAGGGGGATAATCATAGATAGATGAGATGAGGCTGAGGGCAAATAAATAAGGAGGTATGGTACAATAGAGGGAGTGGGGATACTCAGTTCAACTTGGTGGCCCGTTGATAGAGTGCATCGACCACTTCTCCCATTGCATGAATGGTCGAGAGAGCTGCTTCGAAGGTCTCGTCACTCTTCTGTTTCTCGTATACGATGAGGATCCCATCGTCTTGATGGAGGGAACCAGTCAGCTTCTGATCAAGGATCATCTGAGACAACTTCTTCTCCACCTGAAATCAAGGGAAATTATTATTAACTTGTAAGCTATTTCATTTCATCATTGTTTCAGACAAATAGACTTGCAACTTGTTATTTATACCTTGCTTCTGCTCAGTCCAATTTGCTGAGAAACAAAGTCGATCTGGACGTATGAGTAGGGCTCGATCAACCTGAAATCAGATTAATAATAATTCGGAAAATAAATAATTAGTGAAAACAAAAGAACTCAAATTTCATGGAGAAATACTGAGACAAGTATGCAACAGAATGTGATTATTAGCACTTGAGCATTTCTTTCTACCAACCTCGACAATTCCTTCTCGAGCATCCTCTCGCTGAGATGGTGGAAGTGCTTCTTCACCACTGCATCCATCTGCAGCTCTTCCCGGTACTCACCGAATGCCTGAACAAGACAATAGTCAGCATCTCGAAATTGTATTTATTAATTAATATATTACCTTATTGAAATCGGAGAGACTCCTCTTCTTGGCAGCAAGGGCGACGGCTCTCATTGCGTCCAAATCAGTAGCGGTGTATTTGAGGGCGAGTTTGCCAGCCAGAAGGGTAGGAACCTCCTCGGGGGCGTCCACCATCACCTACAACCACTTCAATATTATTAAAATCACCAAATTTTAAATTGAGTAAATAAAAATAGTCAGAAAGGAAAACAGTACCTTGCAGAGCAACATGTACTTGAGGGCGACGAGTGCCAGCTCCTTCGCTCCACACGAGTCGTAGCTCTCGAATGCCTCGTAGAAGTAGGAGAAGGCCGTCTTGAAGTCCTTCTCATCGGCCGCATGCAGAATACCCGACTGCATGTCGAGGGCAGCCTGGAAGATGGATGGAATTAATACGCAAAACTTAACGGGACAAAAATGAATTACCAACCTGCATTTTCGGCTGAACGTAGACTGCATTGGCGGCCGTTCGTGAGGCAGTCAAAGAAGCACGCGATCTAAAAAAAACAATTGTGAATATTCACGCACATACCTGCCCGCGCTTTCCCTTGAGGAAGACCGCGACGCGGCGGGGACCCGTTCTCTTCGTACGGGTGCCCGCCGCGTCGCGGTCGGAGAGAGTGCTCTAGACGCGCCGGGTTAGAGAGAGGCGGGGGAGAGGGAGGAGAGGGGGCGGGGCGTCGCGGACGGGTTGCCGCAGGAGCTCCCTCGGACAGGTATGTTCACGCATTCAATTATAAAAATAGTATATAAGAAATACACAAGAAATGTCAACAAAATTTTTAAAACCGACCTTCCGAGATTTCCGAGGTAGTAGTAGGACTTGCTCTCCTCGAGTTGCACTTCAACGAGAAGATCCTTGTCGTCGACCTTCTTCAGTTCCTTGATCAGTTCAGCGGCTGTAATTATTTCGTTTACTCTCTTTTCTTTCGTCATCTCAGTGTCAACTGCTTCACGAGGAGTGGCGAAGGGACACAACAAAGGCAAATAAGCCCCACCTGTGGGGAGTGCCTGGGTGTATCTCTGGAGGTCGTTGAGAAGACGAACGAGACGAGCTTGCAATGTCTGTCTCAGATAGGCACGACTCTGCTCAGTCGCCCATTGGATGCACTCCCGACACAGCTCCACCTGGAAGGAGAGACATTGGCTTTGCAATTTGAGACGATAGGAAGAATAGAGGAACCGGAGAACAGACAGGAGCAACAGCTAACCTTGATATCTCCATCTTGATCCTCAATGGTGAGGCACATATCGACAAGATCCCTGATGAGCTTTGCGGCCTTAGCTTTTCCGAGCGAGATAAGAAGAGGGCGAGTCTGAACAATAAACCATAAAAAGGTGCGATTGTTGAATTTCCAGAAAAACTGATGGTAAAAATTGCAAAATTGAAGAAAATTTTTAAAAAAATATTCGATTCGACAAAGTGATAAGACAAATCCAAATCCAGCTTACCTGTTCGATCATTTCTCTCAACTCCTGAGTCTTCTTCTCCTTGGCGAGTTGAGATCCCAACTCCATAATAGACTCTTCCTGCTTCTTCATATCCATGTCGTCGCCAGCCGCTGCAATCATTTCGACGTACTACTACTGATCACGCCCTCGTGACTACTGAGTTACTTTACACCAGCTGACTCGAACGACTGATAGATTGACTAACCCAGATTTCTAAGGTGTCTGACAACATTCTCATCGTTCTTGTGCGGCATGGACGACATGTGCTCCATGACAGTACCACTAGACATGCTCTTTGCTGTTCGGCTTGGGCTGATTTGTTGTAGATTTCGCCTGTAAGGGTCATGGGTCTCGTAGGGTAAATTTCTCGGTTTTAGCAGAAGGAATCAATAATGCGACCGAATAAAATGGTTGAAACATGGTTCAAGGTCAAATCGAACACGAAAAAACACGAAAAAACACGATCATCGGCTCAAAATTTAAACTTGAAGACGATGATGATTAGAGTCGACAAACAACAGATCTGGTCAGGTTCTCGTTTTCGTTGGTGCGCCACGGACGAAAAAAGGCACACATTCAAACCGCGAATACTCCCTGAAAGAGACCACGTGGGACAGAGGAGAGCACACCACCGCCTCCTCTCTAGACCGGCTCGCGAGCTGTTGTGAGTTGTCGATTTTTAGAGCGTCCGTTGGAGGCCACCTATTAAAAGCCGGGTGCTTCCGCTCTCCGCTTTTACGACGCTCTCTCGCGCTGAGTATATGGGATACGGTAGAGTCGATCTAAAATGCGGTCCCGGATTTATTTTACGGATCGACGGTTTTCGTTGATTTATTAATATTTTATTAAGTGGGTTCGATTTACAAAATGAAGTTGATTAGGCACTTGTCTAATAAATATAAAAAATTTAAATTATTTCAAAAATATTAGAGCATTTGAACAGAACCGGTTGCTTAACCGTCGTTTAGGGTGGTGTGTTGTTTAGTGTTTTGTCGTCATGTTATGCAATCGACGTCTCTCTCTTTCGGGTTTGGGAATCGTCACTCAGGCCTGATCCGTTCGCGGAAAATGGCCGACGCCAACGTCTGGGGTAAGAAGAATGCGTGGGGAAGGACGGAGGAGGTCGTCGAGGAGCCCATCGTCTCGTTCGTCGACATAATGAGTGAGGAGCTCGTGAACCAGATCGGAGAGGAGTGCGTGCCCGGATCGTCCAGCGAGGAAGTCAAGTACGAGAACGATGAGGACATGGCACGAGCACTGCAAGAGCAATTCGATCGGGAGATGGAACTGGCGGCGCAGCCGAGTCGACCGACTGCTGCTGCTGTGACTCCAGCACGAGGAACACCCGGGAAGAGGACGACATCGATCACGGAGTACAAGGATGATGAGGAGATGGCTCGTGCTCTTCAACGAGAGTTCGATAGGGAGATCGAGATGGCCGAGTTGCTAGAGCAGTCCAAGAAAACACCAGGAAAACTCAACAGTGGTGAGTGTTTTTCCTACTGTCTTCTGTCTTTTATTACAATTTCCAAACTAGCAACCTTCGGTTGCTACGTTCTTCGCCGGGTTGCGTGCAATGGTTAAAATGCACTCGGTTGCGTTGCACATTGGCATCTTCCCTTGTAAAAGGCTCGTGAGGCCTTGAGCGATCCGAAAAAGTTGCGATTCCGCCACTTCGTGGCTACATCGCAACTTTTTCGGATCGCTCTCGGCCTCACGAGCCTTTCACAAGCGCATCGCAGGCTTCGCGTGTTTTGGCGTGTTCTCCGCATGTGATTTCGACTCCCCTTTGCTTTTTACTCCCTTGGAAAAGGCTCGTGAGTCTTCGAGCGATCTTTTCGTTAGCGCTTTGAAGGTTAGGCTGTCAAACGCTTCGGATGCGCATTGGCATCTTCCCTTGTAAAAGGCTCGTGAGGCCTTGAGCGATCCGAAAAAGTTGCGATTCCGCCACTTCGTGGCTACATCGCAACTTTTTCGGATCGCTCTCGGCCTCACGAGCCTTTCACAAGCGCATCGCAGGCTTCGCGTGTTTTGGCGTGCTCTCCGCATGTGATTTCGACTCCCCCTTGCTTTTTACTCCCTTGGAAAAGGCTCGTGAGTCCTCGAGCGGTCCGTTGCGAAATGTTGAATTCGGAGCAATCGGCAAC